>NW_020869540.1:333371-343371 GCF_003789085.1 Penaeus vannamei | reverse complement strand
ACTACTGTTACATTCAGTATCATTAATAACATACCCCTACTGTTAACACTACTGGTACTAAAGCTACTAATACTGCTAATACTACTGCTGCATTATCATTGTCTATCAAATTTCTTTTTTTCTTTATCTGGAATTAAAATTTGTATGACTCACTTCTCCCATTACTATTTTTTAAAGATGACATTATAATCATGGCTTCATCAAAAGATAAATAGAATGGTCTACCCACACAAAGATATTAGTATTGACTTTAGAAATAGTATAAAAAGGCTTTTGACCAACACAATAATTTTTGAATGCTAAAATATTCATTTGAAAATGACTACTTTCAGTTCTGACAGCAACCTTATTTGAGATTTTCTCTTTTCTACTTTTCTTTTTGTTTTGTACTTCTGTATACTTATTTCTGTACATACTTTGGACATTTTTTATTTAAATGATATTGTAATATGTAAGCACATCAACTGCATGAGTCTTACTGAAGTAAAATAAAAAAAACAGATTGATATTAGGTTCATACTAGAAATTTAGAAGCATTTTTTCTAAACTACTAAATATTAATATAAATAATACACTGAGTACCAATGTCATATATCATTTATTTACTTCTTACTCAAACATAAAATCCTCTCTCTCCATATTAAAACATCTTGTAGTGAAAAGTCACTGTTCTCTTTACATACAGATGTAACAGAGTAAAGCACACACTTCCAAAGATTAAAAAACAATAAAAGTCATAAATGGCTTTTTACCTGAAGATCCTCCAAGAAAATATGCACTAACATATTTCCATAAAAATAAACCTGTTAACAAAATTAACTCTAGTTTCTACAAAACCTCCTTTGTAGCTTCTCTGGAACCTTCATACCACAAAACTAGTTGAAATTCATCAGCTCTGGCACTTTACCGGACTTAATGATAGTTGTTCCCATAATACTCTTAACCCTGCCATGGGTTGCATGCAAAAGTGCTATTAATTGTTTATGTTAAAAATAAATCAAGCATAAAATGGGAAAGAAAAGTGATATATAAGTTTTAGAAAGGTGTTCAATATGATCTGCCCTTTGAAAATGAAATATTTTTTATTACTCATTTCTAATTAATGTTCCCAGTTATATATTCAATAATGCATCCAATATAGCAGCAGCAGCTCTCCATGAAAGGGTTAAAATTAACTTTCCTGCCATGCAGCAGACTATGCATCAGGTAAAACAATTTATAAAATAGTTATAAATTTTGGCAGAGTATATCATACAAATTATTATATACAGGTTATTTACTGCTCCCATTTATCTTTTTTACTTTTTTCCATGACAATTAAAGCCATAACTCAATGTTTACCCTCCCTTGTTCATAAAAAAATAACACATTTCCTTTTATTAAGACATTGCATAGATGTAGTCTATAACAAAAAAATATACAAAAGGCATATGCAGATCTAACATTTTACAATAAGAGGTGAAGCACAAAATACATTCACCTTACCCAGAAATGTGTACCTTTAATGCATCATGAAAACATGGATGAAAATGCAGCCTATATCTGTTGTAAAACTGACTATTGCTTTACACAGTGGTTAATTTCTTCTTGATCATAAAGATGTAGAAAATAACTGCAAAACAAAGCAAATCTGTAAAAGGAGCTATCTTTTACCGACATCCCTTAAAAGTTAAAATATCCTTTCTCCATTCACAAGCTTCCCACATAAAACTAAATGACATTCACAGGTATATAAGGCTTGTTAATACTCTAATAATAAATGGAAAATTTAGATATTAGGATATTAAAATCATATAACAACAGTGAGAAGGACCTGCACTTTGCATATAAAAGTACTAAGCTTCTTCCCTCAGACTTGAACTTGCATTTTTTTTATACAAAGCTGTAATATAACAAAATAAATGAATATGAATAGCACCCCTTCCAAGCTTGAAATGAACTTTTCTTACCTTTTCCTCCTATTACCTATTAAGTTTACTAACTTTGGTAAATCATTACCTAATGTTCACAGCCAATCAATATCATATCAATTTCATTCCAGAATTTCCATGTCTTTTTTATTCACTGACTTTATTATTATTTAATACTGAGGAGAACTAAGTGGTAACTTACACCTTAATTACCTTTGAAAGGTGCTTCTGCATTGTTCAACATTTAGTGGGAAAAAACTTGTTTCAATAGTTAAGCAGATTTCCTTTGTGCATCTAGATCTCCCTTTCATATATCCATTCTTGGTTCTACAATGACACTTAGATTCTAGGGGTAGCATGCATGGCTGGGGACTAAGGCAGTCAGCAAATGAGCAGGTATGGGTCAGAACCTTTTCACAGAGCCATCCTAGCCCTTTCAAGGGAGAACGAGATGCAAAACTGAATTGCTTATATCCTGGGCATGCAGAGCTTGGCTACTAAAATGCAATGAGTACTCAGTAATATCACACAATGAATGAATTTCAGTGAACTGTTACTGCAATGCCAACTCCCATTTTCTCATTATTTCCTTTTCTTTACAAGTCAAGTACTTTTTGGATGTTTCTAGGATAGAGGTGAATTTAGAGGTACCTGACCTATACCACAAAAAATAAGAAAGAGATATTGCTTGAAATCAACCATATACATATAATTTATGGCAGAGTCAGTCTTTGAAGTTTCTTTAGAGGTACAAGCAGTGAAAGGTATAAGACCTTAAACTGTTGACATTGGGTACATGCATTATCCACTCCAATTGTAATTTATTCATATTTATGGCTTCACAAGCACTTAGTCGCCAAGAAGGCCTATCTGATCAGACATTTTCTTTTTTATTCCTTCAATTTTCAGAAAATTTTGATTTTTTGGTGACAGAGCACTTCTGAAGCAATCTGTATGCAAACATAACTAGTAAAACAAAACCACAGTACATGCATACAAGCACTCTCAGTGTCAATGGGTAAAAATGTATTTGTTTTAGATTCTTTTTTAAATCCATTTCAAATGCCAGTTCTCAAAGCAGATATTAGTAATATATGGCACATCACTATTAGTTAAGCAACCACTTCCATCATACAAAAGGCCCATATACATGATAACCCTATTAACCTATAACCCTTTACCTATTCAACATGATAAAATTGGAAACTTATCTTTCCTCTTCTACAAATGACAGGATCAACAGAAAACTTTCACATGGTTTTCTAATTAATCATTCAAATATCCTTTTTAATACTGCATACATAATAACTGAATAGAACAGATCACCTTATCCATATGATAAAACCATTAATAATCATGCAAACCTCTTTAACCCCATGTCGCCAGGCATGGCACGTATGTACATACCATGCCCCATTGTGTGTGTTGAATTTAGTAATTGTTTTTACATATAGATGGCTCCACAAGTACTGTCACCAATGAGCCAATTACGTGAAATACCTGTCTCACCTGTTGACCCTTTTCCTTGATTTTTTATAATATTTTCTAGCATTCAATAGTGCTGTTAGTAATGTTAATAACAATACAGTAATTATAATGTTATAACAAAAATAAAAGTATCAATATTGACAGCATTATTAATAAAAAAAGCGTTTTCTCACTTTTTCAAGGAAAAGTGAGGTTGCAAGATCTACTAATTGAATCCTTTGTGGCTAAGCATTGGCAGAGCCATCTATGTGCAGAAACATTTAACCCAGCATTGCCAAAGGGAACGCACCTTTTTTCTGTCGACATTGGGTTAAAATAAATGTAAGGGATAGATGATACGACATTAACGTTGCTACATTAATAAAAATGATGATGGACACTTTACAAATCCTGTATTCAAAATATCCAGACAGATTATTAACAAGACACTTAACATACCTGAATAGTGTGAATTAAAAGACACAGCTTGGCAGGATAACATTACTCCTATGCTTGCACACTTTTAGTCACTTGATATCCACTCTATGATTCTTGATTAAACAAACTCACTCATGTTATTCAAATACGCACATCCTACTTCCCTCTTCTCAATCATCATTCATAACATACACTTTCGGCTGTGAAAAGATGCGCAGACCATCTTCAATCTGCATAAGTTTATCTTCTAAATCCTGTCTCCTTTTCTTCACCCTAAGTGTGTCTTGGGCCACAGGCAAGGAGGAGAGCTCTCGCATTACCTCTGCTTGACCTTGAAAAAGAATTATCAGTTAGAATAGCTTCCTGCATCACACAGTTATCATTCAAACATCCAGAATTCTCAACGTTAAAATTGCATACTACATAGGGGATCTAATGTTCTTAAAATGTGAACATTCATCATCAAAAGGAGAAAACAAAGTATACTTAAGGAAACCATCTATATATCATCCAGGATTAAAGATAATGAAGTCTGTCAAAAGATTTAAGAAAACAACACTTTTCCCCTAGAAATCAACACAATATTCTTCACAGTTTTAAAAATTTGCAATCAATACTGAAACAAGGAACCAACTCACTCTTGCGTAGGAGATGGAGGGTGTTGCGCCGCTCATGGTCAGGAAGTGGAGCATGGCCAGGCGGACACTCGGGGTCAACTGACCGAGCAATCTCTGCTAACCTCTTCTCCTCCTCTTTTCGGGCTAAGAGATATCTGTAGAAGAAAAGTTTAGGGGTGAGGAAACTTGTTCACTTTCAAAATATGTTCTGCATTTAATTTCCATAATTCTCTCACTAGATGTGTGGATACATAGAAATGGTGGGGAAAAGGAAAATAGGGATAACAGAGAGAGTAACAAAGGAGGAAAAATAAATATGATATGGCAAAACACTAAGAAAGTGTTATCAAGAAAAAGGCAAATATTCACAATGCTCTTGTAATCCCAGTAATGAAAAATTTGAGATCTCACAGGAAAATACTTGAAAGTATACTCTCATACAATCATCAAGTAGTATGATTAAAACATTAAATCAGAAAATTTACTTGGGCAATTTCCCTCTCTTGTAACTTGAGGGAGGCTCTCCTTGGCGCTGGCGAATATTCTTCATGGACTGAGATCTTCTTAAAGTTGATGGACTTGAGGGCTGGCCATGCTGCTCTCTTTTCTGCTGGCATGAAAGTTAAGCAAATACTCACAATTACAAGTATATCAATATGTCTTTAAGAAAATAGGCAATATAAAGTATAGAAAAGTAATCCTCACAACAAAAAACTAACTGGCAATTAACCATCCAATGGTTCACAGGCATGTTTGTTCCAATTTCTCACCTTCAGAAGCTTTGGTATAGAACTAACGCTAGGCAAATCTTGGGGCTCATTTGGCACTGGCGTGGAAGATTTGGCTTCCTCCTTTGGAAACACAGCTTCACTCACATGTTCACTCTCAACTATGTCATTGTAAGGTTTCAGGTATACCTCTGGATGAAATTCATGGGTAGACTCTTCCATCTGACTACTTGGGTTGTTGTTTTGTATCCTCATATCACCATCAACTTGGCTGTCAGGTCGCAAGTCTAGGTGGAGATTCTCCATTGCAGAATTGCAAGACACAGATTGGTCTGGTTCACTGATGTTGAAGTTGCAGTCTGATGTCATGGTTGAATTGAGGTTCAGCTCACCGCTTGAAGCTGTTCTGTTGAGTATTGCACTTGTGGCTGCAGACTTGACTCTTGATTCATTTTCTAAGTACTGGCTAATAAGATCTGAACTATTATCTAATGGTGGCACCTCACTTGCACCATCAGTGGAAGCTTCAAATATTCTAGGTGACTCTAAGTTGCTTTTGCTTCGCTGAATGCTTTGAACACTTGACAAAACACGGCTTGGTGGAGACTGTTCTAAATGCCTGACACTGTAATTAGCAGATTCACTTCTCATTTTGCTTGGGCTGCCACTACGACTCTGACTACTCTGCCCTGAAGCTGAGGATGGGGCAGCATGGGACAGATTACCAATGGATTTTGAGAAGCGTTTCTTCAGTTGTGGAGATGGTGAGCTGACTGCCCTCTGATCTGACTTTGTGGAAGATTTTGCTGACTTTTCTGTTTGTCCCCCCGCCACACTTTTCCTAGAAAGGGCATCTCTATCAAAACTACGAGCACGCACCAATTTTGATGTTTTGGAACCACTTCCTGCAGTGTTCAAGGCTGTTCTTGTTGCAGATCTTTGTGTGTCTGTACCATTACTTCCCTCACCATAGCCATAAAGACTAAGCATATCTGAGTTATCAAGCAATAATTTGTGCTGATTTTCTATATTTCTGTAATGTGTATTGTAGTCCAGCTCACATGCTGGCTTTTGGTTCCTTATCTTTGAGAGCAAATTATCCATCCGCATCTTCCTCATTCCATAGTTCAACTCACATCCTGAAAGGAGTTCCAACCCAGTCCCAGAATTCTGACGATGGGCTGCACTGACAGGGCGTGGAGAAACAGGGGCATGTCGAGTTGATGAGATGGGCCTCAGCATCACAGGACTCCCTGATCTTGCCAGTCTTGGTGGGGCATCCCTCAGTAGTGACTGGTTGGTGGGCATTGGAAGTGACTGGGACAGGGCACTTGAACTTCTGCTTTGATGCCCAAAACCATTTTCCTGTATATGTCTCCCGTTTCCTCTCTCACTGCGGTCTGGTAGATGCACACCATTGTGGAGACGGGCACTGAGCTGTGCTGCTGCATTCTCAATCTGGTCATCAGTTAGTGAGAAGTAGTCTGAATGTGCACTTCCCTCGCACTCTGAACTTGGGCTTCGTCTTCCGAGCTTTGCTGAACCATTACGGATTGGGGCTAAGCAGTCCACCTGATAAAAATGGAGTGTTACTTGACAGATAAATTCGATCAATCATATTTGATAAACTCATTTTAATAAGCATGCATGCTTTTTTTCAAGATGCACAAAATGAAACATCAAATGGTTAGCCTTACAAATAAGCTAAGAACAAACATAAAATCTGAATACCAATAATGAATATACATCAACCATTATCAAAACAAAATTATTTATAAACAAACTCAATCCATGTATCAGTATTATTGTGTAAAAGAAAGAACTTTCACAAGACTCTTTTACCTGTTTTATCGAAGAAGTAGTACTTGCAGAGCTCTCTCTTGTCGCCCTTAGAGGCTGCGGTTTTCTGCTATTTTCCCTATCTCTACACCTTGCTTGTATCTCATGGAGCCTTCTCACATTGTCTTGCAAGAAATCACGTTGGTTCCGACCTGTTTATAAAGTACAGTGAATGCTAAGGTGACATTTAGTGTTATGGATTATCTGAAAAATCATGCTATACAATGCATATGACCTTCATGTATTATGAATAATAATAAGAGACAATGATAACAACCAGAAAAATAAAATTATTACAAAAAGAAAAGGAGATGATGATGATAAAATTATTATCTTTTTTTTTTATTATTATTATCATTAATCATTATATATAATAATAATAATAATAATAATAATAATAATAATAATAATAATAATAATAATAATAATAATAATAATAATATAATAATAATATAATAATAATAATAATAATAATAATAAATAATGATAATGATAATGATAATGATAATGATAATGATGATAATAATAATAATAAAAATAATAATAATAATAATAATAAATAATAATAATAATAATAATAATAATAATAATAATAAATAATAAATAATAAATAATAATAAATATAATAATAATATTAATGATAAATGAATGAAATGATAATGATAAATAATAATAATAAATTATATATCATCATCATCATCATCATCATCATCATCATCATCATCATCATCATCATCATCATCATCATCATCATCATCATCATCATCATCATCATCATCATCATCATCATCATCATCATCATCATCATCATCATCATATCATTCATTGTGCATCATTATATATATGATAATAATAATAATAATAATAATAATAATAATAATAATAATAATAATAATAATAATAATAACAACAACAAACAACATCAACAACAACAACACAACAACAACAACAACAACAACAACAACAACAATAATAATATAATAAAGAAGAAAGAAGAGAAGAAGAAGAACAATAATAATATAGCAATGATGATGATGATGATGATGATGATGATGATGAGATGATGATGATGATGATGATGATGATGATGATGATGATGATGATGATGATGATGATGACAATGATAATAATAATAGATGATGATGATGATGATGATGATGATGATGATGATGATGAATGATGATGATGATGATGATGATGATGATGATGATGATGATGATGATGATGATGATGATGATGATGATGATGATGATGATGATGATGATGATGATGATGATATTGATATTGATATTGATATTGATATTGATATTGATATATAAATATCAATATCAATATTAATAATAATAATGGTAACAATAATAATGATAATAATAATAATAATAATAATAATAATAATAATAAAAAAATAAATAAAAATAAAATAATAATAATAATAATAATAAAGATAATAAAGATAATAAAAAAATAATAATGATAATAATCATAATAATAATCATAATAATAAGAAGAAGAAGAACCATCATAATATTAAAATATATAATAAACATAATCATAACCTTAGCAATCATAGCCACAACACTTATGCAATAACATGAATGACAACTATACTGAAATAATACAAATGAAAATAGTTATTACAATAGTGATAATAAAAGAACAAATAAAAACCTACTACGTTCTGTCGGATGCACTGTGATGCCCTGGAGCCCAATAGTAAGTGATCCCTGATGTCGCTCTCTGATCTGACGTCCCTCGGGTGACAGGCCGCGGCGCTTGGCTGGCAAATTCATTCTACCTCTTCATGATACCGTGTACTAACTGAAAAACAGGAAAAGATTGTCAACAGGAAAGGCATTGGTGATTTTCTTAGACTGTAGATGTACGGGTGTGCTTGGGAAGAAATTATGATAATCTACATAATACAGGAAGGTAATCATCCATATTTGCATTGGAAAGTTTTTGGGTATTATCCTTGAAGTCTTGAAATATAATAACAGTCAATAGATAGCTTCAATGACAATAAAAATTCTACTTCATGCCCACGGAGTGTATGGTAGACTGTTATAAAAATGTGTATATTTTTTATTTTGATTTGAATTTTGCAACATTTAGTAAGAAGATTTTCAGGGACAGGTTTTGCATCTGAAAATACTGATACATATGCTTAAAAAAGTATAACACAAACAGTACAGACTGAGCCACTGTATTCAGGAAATATACTGTGTATCATACTATAAACCTGTTCTTTGCATAAAAAAATTTGTGGATATTTTTTTCTAAATTTCGAGTAACAGGTTCTTTCATCCTACCTCCAGTTCACAGACAGTAGTATTTCCACTAACCAATGCATTATTTTTGCTCATCCAGCTAAGATGCATTAAACACTTATATTCTATATTGCTATCTCTGTTTATCCTGTAATTTACCAAAATTTTGTCAATGATCATATAGTCATTTGGTTATAATCTATAATAACATGCACTAACATCTTCATTTCAAAACAGTAAATATGAGAATAATAATGTAAATATATTCTACTTCAGAATAAGCTGGATGAACATGATAATCTTAAAATAATGCAAAGAAAATATTTTTTTGAGAGTGCAAATGATACAAAATTAGGATATACTGTATCAGTTCAGCTGTGATTAACAGATTCACAATTTGATTACATGAAACATTTTAATGAAATATTTACTAACATTTTCACCCCTCCATTTACTATTTTGTATGCACTCATAGAAATGGCTCAAATTTTCTTACTGAACTGCAAATTTGAAATATATCTTGTGAAATAAATAAGAAAAAAAAAAATCAAAGTAGTATATATGAAGCAACAACACATAACAGTGATATAACAGTAACATGAAAAAAATTGGGTGAATTGAATTTGCAGGGCTGGATGACTGACGTTTTGCCAAAAAGCCTTAAAATCTGAAGGGGACTGAAGATTAAATAAATATTATTATCATTATTATTATTATTATTATTATTATTATTA
>NW_020869540.1:292474-297474 GCF_003789085.1 Penaeus vannamei | reverse complement strand
AGTTTACTACTATGCATGACATAGCAGTGAACTGCTATGCCGCTCCCTTTTATGTGGGGCAGTGTCGGCGGGGTGGCAGAGGTGGCGTCCACCCGGAGTGACTGCCCGAGGGTGAACCTCAGGCGGGAAGTCATGGTGGGGCTCTTTGCGTCAGGACGATCGGTCGCCTCTGCTATCGAGCGAACTGGGGTGGCTGCTCTCTGAAGAAGACCTGGCAGTGGCACGACCAGTGCAGGCGGTTACACGTACTACTGTTCAGGCCGCAGTGACAGTCACCATCTTCAGAGAGTAGCCATAGCTTTCTCCAGTAGGTTCCAGCTCTCGGTGGTAGAGGTTACTCCAGTCGATGAGCGTATAATGGTATTGAGACTAAAGTTAGTAGGTGGCTTCATGTTCCTTATTGCTGTGTACACTCCTACCGATGCTTGTAAACTCGACGTAATAGAGATGTTCTATGCCAAACTTGCATCTGTGACAGACAACTGTCCCCGGCGGGATATTCGTATTGTTCTGGGTGACTTCAATGTGATATCTGGCTGTGATCGAGCTGGCTATGAAATGCCTGTCGGTCCTTATGGTTCAGGAGCTGATACCGGGACTTTACAAGCTCCTAGAAATTGAGGATTTCTGGCTCCTGGTACCAGCGCCCAGACCCACATCGTTGGACATGGTACAGCGATGCGGGTAATGCTGCCAAGGAGATCGACCACATAATCGTTGGAGGATCCTCCAGAACTGCGGGGTGTATAGGAGTGCCGAGTTCTGTGGTACAGAATGGCTGTGCCTACCATCCGGGTCCACATCAAAAACTTCCCAGTGGTCCAATGATCACCTTAGGGTATTTCATCTGGACAGGCTTAAGGAGAAGTGTGGTCGGGATCGGGTTACAGACCTTGACTTTGCCGATGATGTTGCTATTCTATCTGAGTCTTTGGAAACCTTAGTAGTGCCTCCTGATGCACTTAGTAATGAAGTGAAGCCATTGGGTCTAGAGATCTGGACCAAGACCAAGATCCAGGACTTTGGGGACTTGCTAGGAGAACCTGTTCAGTCGGTACGTGCTTGTGGCGAGGACATTTTAGTCACAGAGAGCTTTACATTCCTTGGTAGTATAGTTCAGAATTCTGTGCTGTCAGACCAGTAAGTGAGCAGACGGATTGGCCTGACTGCAGGGGTCATGAAATCTCCAGACAAGAGTATTTAGAGATGCCGGCACCTGTGCAGAAGGACCTATTTACAGGTTTTCAAGTCCCTGATAATGCCAGTTTTGCTATACGGTAGTGAAACCTGGATATTATCCTGTGCCTTGGAGTCTCGTCTTGATGCCTTTTGTAATAGGTCCTTGTGCCAGATCATGAGGTACAGTTGGCGGGAACACGTGTCCAACCAATGGTTGCACTGTGAGACTGGTACAGGATATGTTGCCTGCACAATCCAGGATCGCCAACTCAGGCTATATGGCCACCTGGCTCGCTTCCCTCAGGATGATCCTGCCACCAGGTTGTCTCTGTACGAGACTACCCTGGGTGGAGGAGGCCTGTGGGACGACCTAGAAGGTCGGGGCTTGGGCAGATCGATCAAACCTGTTGTGAGGAGCTCCAGATGGGCTAAGTCCCTGCTTGGCGGCTTGCCTTGAGGGCCCCAAAAGTTGGAAACAAAGGGTGGATGCGGCCATGCGCCCCCGTCGGCGTTAGCCTCCTGATGATGATGATGATGACAGATACAAGACTGATAGTGACACTGATGACCTTCTCCTTTTTTTTCCAGAACATCCTTCCTGTAACACTTCATCATGGAATGATTTCAGCGTTATCAGTTTCAATATCAAAAGTATTCCACGACAGTTTGATACATTTATTCATACCGCCGTTTCTTCACTTGGCTCCCTCTCTAATGTTATCTGTTTGTGTGAAACCCAATTAACCTGCGACATTGAACACTTATATTGTCTCCCTTCATATACAAGCTCTTTTTCAAATATGTCTTGACTCAGTGGAGGCCTTGCAAAATATATTCATAAGCATTCCGCTCACATTAAAAGTGATCTTAATGATATGTCATCAGAAATAGGGTCACTTTTTGTAGAGCTAAACTGTTCACCAAGAAATATAATTGTAGGATCTTTATATTGTAGCCGAACCCCGCAACCTGCAGCGCGGCATACTTCCCTCAGGTTGGGTCCAGGTCCAGCCTGTTCCTCTCGCCCTCACCATCAGCAGCTTCTCGACGACACATACCGAGACCTGATTGGTTGACCACGGACACCTCACGGCTCGCCCATTGGACCGCAGGCTCCCTCGTTCCGGGTGGCTGGCACAGCTCAGACCCACTTAAGCTCCCACACCCGGGCCGAGTTCAGCACTCACGAACCTTCATCCAAGCAAGACACAGCAAGCAGCAACTAGGCCTACCAAGGCCTTAGCCGACGGGTGAGCCGTCCCGGCTCTCCCTGGTGATCTCCAGCACACCAGCCATACCTGTGGGCACTCACACCCACACCCAAAAGCTCCTTAAAGAGATGATTGACACCAGTCTATGGCGGATACCAATCCATTCCCATACTGGTGACTTTCCGGAGTGACACAAATACCCAGCCTTCTGGAGTATCACGGTTATCGCTCGCTCGCTTAGCTCCCTCACTGTAGGGGGAGTACCTGTAGCCGAACCCCGCAACCTGCAGCGCAGCATACTTCCCTCAGGTTGGGTCCAGGTCCACAGCCTGTCCTCTCGCCCTCACCATCAGCAGCTTCTCGACGACACATACCGAGACCTGATTGGTTGACCACGGACACCTCACGGCTCGCCCATTGGACCGCAGGCTCACCTCGTTCCCGGGTGGCTGGCACAGCTCAGACCCACTTAAGCTCCGCACCCGGGCCGCGTTCAGCATTCACGATCCTCCAGCGAGCAAGACACAGCAAGCAGCAACAAGGCCTACCCAGGCCTTAGCCGACGGGTGAGCGGCCCCGGCTCTCCCCGGCGATCTCCAGCACACCAGCCGTACCTGTAGGCTCTCACACCCAAAAGCTCCTTAAAGAGATGATTGACACCATTCATGGCGGATACAAATCCATTGCCATAATATCGCAGACCGAAATCTAAATTCAGGATCTTTCTAACGAAGCTAAGAGAAATTTTGTCAAAAGTTAATTGCGAAAGAAAGCTCATATATATTACAGGTGATCTTAACGAGATTCTTCTGAGATTAGACTCCGGTTCAAATGAACTGTATTCTGCATTCAATGTTAGCATGCTCTATAACTGTGTAACGAAACCTAGGGTAACCAATACCGGTGCAACTCTTCTCGACCACAGTTCGACAAACAATCTAAGTAACTTGTTAGAAAGCAATATTATATACGCGCGGACGTCTGATCACTTCCCGGTATATTGTACATTCAGGCAAGGCTGCAACCAAACGAGTATTAGAGAATACTCAGATACTGTACAGAGATTTTTAAGAATGTAACATGGCTTTGTTTAACAATCATATAGCAGATATACAATGGGAACGTGTCTTCTCATCTCAAGACCCAAACGCTGCCACAGATATGTTTCTTAATACTTTACTTTACTTTAATACTTTAATCTTCATTTAACACTTATTTCCCGGTTAAAACACAACTATTCAAAGAGAAATCTCTGGCCAAACCCTATATAACTTCTGACATTAAGGCAATGATCAGAGAAAAAACACTGCAAAGAAAGTACGCTAAGCATCCAGTCACATATCTGAAGGCTTTATAAAAAACTAAGGAATAAGCTTACCCTCAGCATACGGAAAGCTAAATCCAAATATTACAAAAGTAAATTTGAACAATCTTCCGGGGACTCAAAAAAGACTTGGAATATTATTAGCATTCTAAATAGATCTAAAAACAACAATCCTACCTCAATGATGACTAACGGGCACGAGTCCTCTGACTTAACCGAAATAGCCAATAGCTTCAACTTTTACTTCGCAAACATTGCAAAAACTCTTACGGAATCTGTCAGTGAGACACAGACAAACTTTAATTTGTACCTAGCCAACTCGGTAAAACAGGCACTTGCTCTCACTGGGACTTCCCCTGTTGAGGTATTAAAATTAGTTAAGGAGTTAAAATATACAGCTGCAGGTTGTGACAACATTCCCGCAATCATCATCAAAGCTATCATTCCTCACATATTACATATATTAGTTTATATATTTAATATGTCTCTTAAAATATGCCATTTTCCCAGCGCTTTTAAAACAGCAAAAGTAATCCCGATTACAAAGTCTGGAGACCAATTTGTAAATTACGGTGGTACTTTATCATCTTCCCTGCCAACTATATAAGGTAAATTCAAATTTACCTTATTTGCTGACAATTGCACACTCGTTTTAGATGGCCCCAAAATTTAACCTCTAATCAATGAGGCAAACAAAGAATTAGCACTTCTCGACAAATGGATCAAATGCAATATGCTAACACAATATTAACAAATCCTGCTATATGATTTTTTACAGAAAAATAAAAAATGCCAACAGATGTTCCATAAATCACAATTAACAATTTAAGGGTCACAACAGAAGAGTGTAAAATTTCTTGGTGTCATTCTAGACAGGAAACTTAGGTGGATCAATCACATCACCTCCATACAAAAGTAAATCAGTAAACAGTGTGGCATTTTACATCTGATTCACGATCTTCTTACAAATAAATGTTTAAAGCTGTTCTATTACTCACTTAATTATCCACAATTCACATATTGTCATGTTGTCTGGAGAGGCGTGTCACAAAATAGAACCAAAGGTTTTCAAATAACACAAAATAAAATAATAAGATTAATGGCACAACTACGGCGGCACGACCACAAACGATATTTCTTGAGATTTAACATCTTAAAACTTTATGATATCACTCAATACTGCAGGAATTTATATATTTATAAATGCTTACTCAGCTAAGATAATGTCATGTTCACACAGGCCCAACGAAAGGTACCATCTAAGAAACACTAGTCATTTACAGCTC
>NW_020869540.1:279974-284974 GCF_003789085.1 Penaeus vannamei | reverse complement strand
ACTCCACAGGTCGATCTCCTGCACACATTCTGTTTGCCACGCCTCTCCGTTCTGTGCCTGCCCGCTCTAGTGCCTTCATGAAGGAGTAGCAGTCCAAAGCTGAAGAAAACAACCATCGTGCTGAAGCACATGCTAAAGATACAAAGAACTGCCATGACAACTGTGCCCATCCCCAGTCAAAGTTGGAGACTTGGGGCACATATATGAATCCAGATCTCTCATCTAAGCAATGGGATCAGGTCAGTATTGTCATGGTTATTGGTAAAAGTCCGTATACTGTGGTACAATCGTGGCTTTCTGTTGAACCTTGGCATTTGGAACGAAGAAATCTCCCGCAAATGAATGTGAGGGGAGAGGGGGATTGGTTTGGTTGTGATTATGACAGTAATAGTATTGTCACAAAAAGTACATTTACAACAATGTGTGTGTGTGTTGGTGGCGACGAAAAGCCGACATGATTCCGGCACCAAAAGGGGGTGGCTTACTGGCGGACTGTGCGAGAGAGGATCTGGAAGAGCGAAGTCTTCTGCGACTGTAGCTGCGACCTCCATTGTGTTGTTCTCTCTAAGGAATATTTCACTGTTGTGATGAAGTGGATATAATGTGCCGAAGCTGTGCGTGTGCATGGGGTGACCGCATTTCCCCGACGTGAGTGAACTCTGTGGACATTCTTGCTAATAAACTGGATTGCTACCTGCCTGCCTTTTAAACCTGCTAACGTTTTTTTCAGTGCATAATGTGCATGTACACTCGTCAGAGGTTGCTCACACACCCAGTCGGACAGTCATTAAAACAGGGCAGCATTCTGACATATAGGGTGAGTTGTGTGAGGCACTCAGTACTTGTGAACCTACCTGTGTGCGTGACCTGCCTCCTTGGGAAGAGCATCCCCTCATTGGGCGTCAGAAGGATGTGAAAGTGAAACCAGTGGAATATCAAGCAGTGATCAGATATTTATTCCTGAATGGTGCTGAAATGAAAGCTACTTATGGGGAAGATACCCCATCATATGATGTTAAACATTGGCATCGTCAATTGAGGTGTGGTCACGGCTCCTATCCCAGGGTAATCCACTTGATGACAGTCTCCATCAAGTGGAGACTGCCAATTTGGAAAATTGCCATATTACTGTTCGCCAGCTAGACCAAGATGTCAGAACAATTGTCTGTGGGCATTTATACAAAAGTTGTCTTCTCAAAGGGTTCCCATGCTCCTCACACTTTTTCCAGAAGCAGGAACGAGTTCATTATTCCAAGGCTCTTTTAACATGTGCCAAGAAAACCAGGAAGACATTTTTGACAGAGTAATTATTCAGGATAAAACTTGAGTACACCACTATGATCCAGAAACTCAGGCCCACTCATGACAATGGAAGCACTTGACTCACTCCCCCACCCCTCCCCTCCAAAAAAGGCACCCCTGGCAGGCAAGGTCATGCTCAGATTTTTGTGACCAACATAAAGTACTGCAATTACAGGAGCTTACTACGCTTCACTACTGCAGAAATTGCGTGAGGCTATCAAAATCATGAAGTTCAGAATGTAGACGAAAGGTGTCTGCCTCCAACAAGACAACGCCCCTTTTCACAACTCTCACGCTGGCTAGATGGAAACGCGGTCCTGTGGTTATGACATTTCTCGTCTTCCTTATTCTCGTAACCTTACACCATCGTACTTTCACCTCTTTTTGTGATAAAGTCAAACGTTACCAAGATGATGAGGGACTGATTTCTGAAAAGTTGTTCATGGCTTTTTCGGGTTGACCCTTAGGACTGTATAAATGTGTGAACATTTAGTATTATATCCATCCATTTTCATTGGTAGTTATATTTGCAGTTGTTTATTAGCTTACGTATACTTGTTTAAGTTTATATGACTAATAAACAAGTGTTAATAAGAAATATTTACTTTTACTGACATATCAGGCTATTCCTTCTTTATTCTTCAGAAAACCTCAGAAAACCCTGGTGACCCTCATTTGGGTCGCAACCTTGCGGTTGGGAACCAATGACTTATAGAAAATGTATTTCACACACACACACACTTGTATATGTATATACTGTATGTATGTATATACGCGCATACACACACACACACACACACACACACACACACACACACACACACACACACACACACACACACACACACACACACACATACAGATATATATATATATATATATATATATATATATATATACATATATATATATAATATATATATATATATATATATATATATATATTATATATATATATATATATATATTCACTCACACACACACACACTTATATACACATACATACGCGTGTATATATACATTCACACCTCTATACACCTACAAGTGTGTGTATGTATATGGAAGGAGGTGAGAGGGTGCGGGAGAGAAGACCAAGGCGGGCGCGGGCGAGCGTCCGGCGAGAGCGTCCGCGAGAGCGTCCGGCGAGAGCGTCCGGCGAGAGCGTCCGGCGAGAGCGTCCGGCGAGAGCGTCCGGCGAGAGCGTCCGGCGAGAGCGTCCGGCGAGAGCGTCCGGCGAGAGCGTCCGGCGAGAGCGTCCGGCGAGAGCGTCCGGCGAGAGCTCCCAGGCAAACGGGTGAAGCAGCGAACAGTCTCGAGAGGAGCTTATCAAAGGGTCGAAGCAGCGCTCGCCTCGCCTGCGGAGCAAAACAAACACACACAACGCCGCCTCGCAGCGTTATCGGGCTGAGATACCGCAGCCCAACAGCAAGATACAGAGGAGTAAGTTGGGCGGCGATAAGAATGAAATTTGGCGTTTTTTTTCGTACTCTGTCGGTCTTATCGAGAGCATAAAAGCTACGAGCCAATCGATAGGACCACTTGTGCTTGGCATAGATATATAAAGTAATGTTTATATGAACTTAAACACACACAGACCACACACACACACACACACACACAACACACACACACACACACACACACACACACACACACACACACACACACACACACACACACACACAAACACACACACACACACAACACTAACACACAAACACACACACACACACACACACACTAACACACAAACACACACACATACACACACACACACAAACACACACACACAAACACACAAACACACACACACACAGACACACACACACACACACACAAGTCTACGCACAAGAAAACACACACGCACACATGCAAGCAAGCAAAAAGATATGAGTAAAGTGAGGTAGCGTGATAGTTGGCAAAAATGAGATGATTTATCAAGAAATACAATCACAGACACCCTTAAACACGGATAACTCTCCTTCCATTATACATTATCTAGAAGAGTATCCATTTATCCATTCCTCTATCTCTGCTTGCCTATCTTTCTATTACATGGGGAAACATGCAATAATAATGGTACAGATGTATTAAAAGTACCTTCCCTGTTTGTGTGAGATTCTTCATATAACTTTTCCTGTTGATATGATGCTGTGTATTTGGTAGTTTCCTTATTATTTGTTTATATTGGTAGTCTCCCTGTTATTCATCCCCACATGAATAATGCCTTGTTATGACTTTATAATACATCTCTAGACCGAAGCAACTATGGAGGGTGAACTTCATATGTTTTTTGCACGGGGGATAAATGTTGTGCTGGTGCAATGCCCTTTATCAACCACGGTTATGATTCAAGGGTCAACTGACACCAGATCAGGAAAGAAGGCAGCAGAATACTATAATTCACAGACAGGGAGTGAAGTTGACTCCCTGGAAGAGACATACAAATGCAAGGCGAGCTCTCCCATATTGTTTTGGGCAATACAGTACATCATTATGGTACATTCCGTCATTTACAACTGCACTTTCCCTTGTGTCACTTTCCGCCACACTCTCGCTTGCTCTTATGTCACCAATTTGGAAGTCCACATTTCGGTGATGCGTTCAGAGGTACCCTTGCAATCCATATCTTACTTGCTCTGCTTCTTCCCTGTAATCTTCCACTTTGAGTAAGTATACCTTGTTCCCTCATTCTTTCCATCCGCTCATGTAATTTCGGCACTTCTTGGTGTGCTGTTACCCACGAGCTCCTGGCAATTTCGCAATTTTTCTTTTAACCTTCATTTTTCATTCTGCCTGAGTATGATACTTCACTGATAAATGTGTAATAAAGTACTTCCATTACATATGTAATTGTTGCTTACACTCTTGGGTTGTCGCATCTTGTTCAGACATGAATCTGAAGATGGTTGTTGCGAGAAACACACAGAAGAAAACATTCGAAGTGCGAGAGAGAGAAGGAACTGTGATCCGACAGTGTATGGGTGTGTAGCACATTTATCTTATTATTATTATTATTATTATTATATTATTATATATATATATATAATATATATATATATATATATATATATATATATATATATATATATATGTATACACACACACACACATATATATATATATATATATATATATATATATATATAATATATATATATATATATATATATATATATATATATAAATATATATATATGTATATTATATATATAATATATATATAATATAATATATATATATATATATATATAGAGAGAGAGAGAGAGAGAGAGAGAGAGAGAGAGAGAGAGAGAGAGGGGGGGGGTAGCGCCAAAAATGTACTCACTTCAATCGTAGAAGATGAAGAGTGATTCAGGCTTATAGGTAACAGGCTTGATCGAGACGAAGAGAGGCTTGAAAATGCAGCTTCAAAAAGACACTCTTATATTACTCAAGATGTCTGCATACCTACATAAAATAGATACCTTAGCATCTGTTATGAACACCGTGATGACAATAATAGGACAAAAGCAAGCCATTGGTGAAAATATGGCCGTACGAATGGAGAGTATGCAACTAGGCCACATAAAAAAAGAAAAAAAAGAAAAGAAAAAAAAGAAAGAAAAAAAGAAAAGAAAAAGAAAAGAAAAGAAAAGAAAAGAAAAAAATATATATGTATATGTATATATTATATATATAATATATATATATATATA
>NW_020869540.1:271053-276053 GCF_003789085.1 Penaeus vannamei | reverse complement strand
ACAGCGGGCATTGCATTCTCAGTGAGATGAATTAAAGATTAAATCTAGAATTTTGACTTAAATTCTCTCTGGAACAAATTCATTTTCTATTTTCAAATCAAGTATAGTTGTGTTGCCAGTGCTGATGTTGATTATACATATATTTATTCAATTTTATGGTCCAAATAAATGTTAAAGAGGTAGACTGTAACATGACTCTGATTCAAGTTAAAGGAAATTATGGCCAGCAGTCCCAAGAAGCAATCTTTGATACCTTTTTTATACCCACCCTTCCCTGAGCTCTTGAGAAACAAAGGAGAGGTGTGGCATAGCAGGTATTGGTAATGGATATGAGAGGTAACTGGGTTTGGTTGCAGTGGTTTAGGGGTGATGGTAATGGTTTAGGTTGTTTGCATTAATTGTTTGTAGAGCTTATGATGGGCAATGAGTATGGAACATGAAAATTAAGTAAATGAAAAAAGACAAATTTGGTCAGTCTCTGCCTACTTCAGATTTTTTTTTTTTTTTTTTTTTTTTTTTTTTTTTTTTTTTTCATCAAGTAAATAGGGAGTAGGGTAAATTTAAGCTTAGTTGCCAAATGTTTTCTTTGAAAGTTATTAGACTAAACAGGGAAAGTTAATAGATGAACCCATTGCCTCCTGGAGAAGATGGGGTTCACTTGGCCTCTGCTCTGTATAGTATGCGTGGCCGACTGGGCTTGCCTCTGGAGCCTTTTTCAGGTGCGCCCGATGCGTAGCACTTACCACTCCACACCAACAAAGTGATGTGATATTTCTTATATCATTTGGATGCAAAACAGGATTTAAATGTCTTAACATATTCATTGATGCATGATATGCATTTTAGTTGGTAGATCAAACCTGTAGTAGCCTGATTTTATACATTAGAGTCCATTACAATGTTACACTCTGTGTACAATGTTTAATATGGTTTTATTGAAGGATAAAGAATTTAAAAGATACCAATTTTCACAAACATTTTTTATGAAATATGAGATTGTATGAAGTCATATGTATGAAGTCAGTGGTGGCTGCTGCCACCATTGCTTAAGCACTTCCCATATTAGAGTCATACATCACACTGGCAGAATGCTGAATGCCAAAAGACAATGTGAATAGTTGAAATGAGGAGACAGATCTTGTAAACAAGAGTGAAGGTTACTTACAGGTTCAAAACAATAGTAATAGCGCTATGTTTTGGTGCATGACATCTTGCAGGCATAGTAGGCAAATTATTTATATGCTAAAATGTGCCCTTTACACAAAATGTTACACATCCCGTTCTCCCTCAGACAATGCCCCAGAGCATGTGGTGTGGGCATGAGCATTCCTTACAAAGAACAGCATAAGATATAATGCACTCATGATTATAACATGACCTGAATACCCTGTCATCCAGACTGTACCCAAGATGGCTGAGATGTGATTAACACGTCACCTAGAGCCACAACCAAGTCCGCCATGATGTGAACCCCATATCATCTGTAGGCCATGAGTTAAATGGGGAAATTGAAATTTTAGAATTTTCAAAGTCTGGTGAAATGTTCAGTACTGGAATTTTGTTTAGATATAGATTTCCTTTGAGAACAGACTTACAATCCCAAAATATGATGTATTTATTCTTTTCATGGAGGGTGTATGGATTATGTTTGCTTTTTTATGTGACTGTGGTATGGCTTGATATTAAATTTGTAAGAGGACTGGAGTTACTAAGTAGCACTAGATTAAAATATGAATTAATGCTTTCCTTCTTTCCAACCTGTCAGTACTATATTCAAGTGACTGAGCATGGATTAAAAAGGTGTTAGTTACTAAAACCATCTGCGACGTATGAGCTTCATACCAATCACAGGATGTGTGTATATGTGTCCTCTTTGTGTACAGACTGTGCATATTTAAGTAAGCATAATATTAACCCAATGCTGATAGGAATTGATTGCACTAAAATGGACCACATGCCAGACATCACATGCAGTCAGCTGCTTGATGAAAAAATTGGAAGTATGGGAAATATGTAGTTTCTTTATATAATTTTGTCTGGAGCATATATGATTGTCCTGGTAATGAGGCCAAAAAGTGACTTCTTTTGAGGGGCTGTAGCTCCTAAATCACTACATTAATTGTCCAAAAAGCTAACAACCTTTTAGCAATCACAACTTTGAGTAGACTTGATGCGTTTGGCATTGATGTACATGAGTCCATTAATGTATGGCATGTTTGTACATGCCACCTGTTGGCATTAGGTTAAGTTTTTGGGATTGGAAACTTTACTGCAATTAACCTTTGATTCACAGGATTTTACTTTCAGATTACTAAGTTATAGCTTTATAAAACTTAGTCACACATGTCCATATGGATGTATGTTTGAGAGTCGGACACCCACACTTACACTGATGTTCCCTTACTAGGGTTCGTATTAGTGCTAGAGAATCATGGAAAATCAAGGAAATTGTAATTAAGATTTCCAGACCTGGGATATCATGGGATTTTGTTTTCTAGTCTGGAAAATCATGGAAATTTAGTATTTGTGTCTTTTTAAAGACATTAAAAGGCTTAGGCATATTAAGGTAACTGAATGAAGAATTGAAATAGTATATAGCCTAAATTAAGCCAATGCCGATGGGAAAAAGTTACGTTCACTTGAGTATTGTATTGTTAAGTGTTTCTGTACATAGATGGCTTTGCCAGTGCTTAATCACAAAGGAGTCAGTTAGTAGAACTTTCGACCTCCCCTTTCCGTGAAATAGTGGAAAACTGTTTTATTTTTTTTACTAATGCTAACAATGTCAACACTATTATTTCTGTTATAAACATTATAATTAATATATTATTGACATTACTAACAGCAGAATCAAATGCTAAAAAATACTATCAAAAATCAAGGAAAAGTGTAAACAGGTAATTGGCTCATTGGTGACTTGGTACTTGTGGATCCATCTAAATGGAAAAGCAATTACTAAATTAAACACACAGTGGGCATGGCATATAGGCACATGGTATCCCGCCGGCAAGTGGTTAATACATGCTGATTCAATTTTAGTAACTAGTCACTGGTGTCAATAAAGCAGTCACAATTCATTACTTAAATCATTTATATATAAAATCAATTTGGAAGTAAGAGTTATTGTACATGTTGTAATGTTGTGAATACACATCAGATGTTCAAAGAAAACTGTGAAGAGAGTCATGGGGAAATGCTAAAATTTCCCTGTAAAGTCATTTTGATACAAAAAAAGTGTACGAACCCTGCCATACTCAGATGCTTTCATTTACACTCAAATACTGACACTTACATGACCACACTAACATGTCCACACACACATGTACCCATTCCCTCGCCTACATTCACACATCAACAGTCACACTCAAACACATACTTTCATATACCTACACATACCTACACTACTCAAACAGCCACCTACATTTAATTCACCCACCTCCCCAACCACCCCCAAATACACACACACACACACACACACACACACACACACACACCACACACAGCACACACACACACACACACACACACACACACACACACACACACACACACACACACACACACACACACACACACACACACACACACACACACACACACACACACACACAAAAAAATACACACACAAATACACACACGCACACATATGCACACATATGCACACACACATGCTCATACACACATATGTGGAATTCATGATGAACAGATTAGAACAGGAACAATGAAGGGAAGGACAAGAAAACACACGAATATGCCGAATGCCTTTTCGCTAATGCTTCGTCAGGGCATACATGTCAAGAGGTATGTAGAGGAGTATTTATACAAATGTTAGGTGGTCAGGTCATGTCAGGAATCAGGTGAGCGACGACCTTGGAAAGTTCGTGGCTTCTACCATCTTCCTTTGTAGTGGGGCCAGGCCTTGTAGTGGAGGCCTGGGACCACTTTGGGAGGTGACCGTCGGTGTCTGTCAGTGTCAGTTCAGATCGAGGGATGATTATTTTCTGAGTCTTGTTCTGTGTGTCTTCACCTCTTGGTCTGCTCATGGTCTTCTTGGCCTAGCATCGGAGGTGGGTAAGCATGGAGCAAGGATAATGGAGGTGTTGGAAAGTGTTGCAGACGTGTTGCATTTCCCTCTTCCAAGAACTCAGGGCTGCATATTCTGAGGGCTTGGAGGAAGAATCCAATGACCATGCCTTCTTTAGTCTTCTTGCTATGGGCAGAAAAGTAATGAATGAAATCATCTTAATTGGTGGGTTTTCTGTACATGTTAAATATCGGGCCATCTGGTCTTCTATGGATCATGGTGTCCAGGAAGGGGAGCTGTTCATTCCTATCTTCTTCAGTGGTGAACTGTATGAAGGGGTGTACTGCATTGAGTCTGTTGAGGAGATACGGCAGGTTTGTCATGGTTGGTACTACAGCGAGGATGTCGTCCACATAGCGGAGCCAGACCATGTTTCTTCCCACAATGTTTCGGTAGTGGTCAGCCTCGGGGGCTGAAAGTGGTGAACCCATTGCAAGTCCCTGGATGTGTTCATACTCGCGTCCTCCGAATTCAAACGGGTCAAACTCCATGCAGAGACATATGAGTTTGATGTAATCGTCTATTTGCAGTGGTAGTTCGCCCTCATCCATTCTTGCCAATGCTCATTCTGCAGCTTGGTACATTTGTAAACAGGGACTTGACATCAAAGCTGACGAGCTTTCTACACTTCATGCTGGCACCTTGGAGTTTGGCCGTCATGTCATAGGTGTTTGATAGATGGCAATTGCTGATGGAGTTTAAGGCGGAAGATAGAGGCACTGCGAGTTTCTTTGCTAGACAGTGTGGAGCACTCCTGGTCCCGTTGGCGATGGGTCTTACGGGGTTTCCTTCTTTGGGGGTCTTGATGTATGCCCTGACAAAGCATTAGCGAAAATGCCTTCAGCATATTTGTGTTTTCTTGTCCATCCCTTCATCGTTCCTGTTACACACACACACATGCACGCACACACACACA
>NW_020869540.1:232621-240121 GCF_003789085.1 Penaeus vannamei | reverse complement strand
TTATAAATATGACGACGAATGACATTGCGTTGAAACCTCAAATGAGGTTGTCTGCTCTGGCTATCTTGTCAGGAAATTCCGCGCCGCAATTAGACATTACCGACACACGTTTACGCAAGTGTGGATGTACACACACTTTAACAAGCATACAGTGATATACCTACACGTGTACACACACTTATATAAAACTACCAACACGCTCACGCACTTACGTATTGAATTATGAAGTCGAGTACACATAAACAGACACGAAAAACAAAAGTAGTTTGTGCACATTTTATGTATGCTTGTTAACTAAAGATGTTTTGTTATCTTATTCGACTTTCTCTTGAATATTTATATCAACAATAATCACGAAGATGGTAAGAATGATACCAGTATTGATGATATTGACAGTACTTGTCTATTACATTGCCGCCATCATCAACATACTAACTATTGCAATACTAATGATAGTTACCATCTGGATAATTGCCTTTGTCGTGTTATTATCATCATTATAACGTAATGATCGTTTTCATTACCATTACTATTGTTGTTATCACTGTTATTGTTGCTTGCATCACCCTCATTATCGTTACTATTAGTAATAGTAGTATCATTATCGTTATCATAATTATCATCAAAATTACTATCATTAGCCCTATTATCATTATTAGTATAATCATTATTATCACTATTTCTTCTACTACTAACACTACTACCACCAATACTATTACTGCTGCTGCTACTACTACTATAGACCTTATCATCAATATCATTATCATTGTTGCTATTACCGCCTTTACAATTGTGAGGTCATCATCATTTAAATTGCTACAGTAGTACTACTGCGGCTGATGCTATACATTATCACTGCCCTTATCATGAATCATTACGTTTATCATCATCATGACTTATCATTGTTTTTCTTACTATTATCAGCATCATAACCATTATTATTATGCCATTATTATCATGATTTTTTCATTGTTACCATTGATATGTTAGTGGTGCTATCTTCATAATTACTATTTTATTGCCATTATAATCATCCTCATTATCATAATCATAGACATTTTCATTATCATTATCGATATCATTATCATTACTATTACCATTACCATCATCAACAACATTACCATTATTATCAAAAACATTATCCAAACAAATATAAAAAAAGAGATATATTTTTTTTTTTTTCAAGATTATGAAAACGCTGACATCCGCGGACACATTTAAGCTCATCTAATAGGTCTTTAGATTTGTGTTGCCGGCAATAATGAACCAACTAATTGTAATAATTGTACTTTCGGGGAGGCTCTCACACCACATGCCAAGGCCAGCAGTGTCTATGGTGAGGATGAGACCGCCTGCGCTTGCTATATAAGCCTCGGCGGCCGGTCGCTCTGCACCAGAAATCTCGCTGCAACCAGCAAGACACACGAGCCAGTAAGTGACTAGGAGGTCCAGGCATTTGCTTACGTGTCTATTATATATATATGTGTGTGTGTGTATGTGTACGATATATATAAATATTATATATTATATATATATATATATATATATATATATATATATATATATATATACATATATATATATATATAATATATATATATATATATATATATATATATATATATATATATATATATATATATATTATACATGTATATATATATATATATATATATATATATATATATATATATATATATATATATACACACACACACACACACACACACACACACACACACACACACACACACACATATATATATATATATATATATATATATATATATATATATATATATATATATATAATATTTGTGTGTGTGTGTGTGAATGTGTATATGCTTATGTGTATATATGCATACATATACACGCATTCATACATATATCCATACACGTACTGACTGCAGATTTCTTTTATATTTACTTTTCAGGAATTAATGCAATGCATCATAATGAAAGAATCAGTATTACTGATTTGTTCATTGCAATATTATGTTGATTCCAATATGAATAGACATTGCAATAATTAAATCCTATATATATCATGCACATATAAGAATTTCTGCTGCAAGATATAAAGGGATATTGTGTGTTTCGTTGAATATTTTTACTATACCAAATAATTTCTTTCCTCTTAATATGGTTTTTACAAAGGAATATGAGAATCTGTTAACATTGCAGTATGAGTAGATATATCCTCTTCAGGTGAACAACTGCACTATGCTCTTTTGCCATCTGCATGGTTTGTCACTCCTCCGTCACATAAACTCTTGTAGCAGCAAATTTTCTTTCTTCCAATAACAATGATAATTTCACTGTAATCACCCCCCCACCCACCCCTCCCTCCATCGCAGACGCACCAGCATGAACTCCCGCGCCATCATCGCCCTGCTCGCCTGCGGCCTCCTGGCCACCACGGAGTCCACCATCATCTTGGCCGCGGGGACGACGGCAGCAACCGCCGCGGCCGCAGGGTTGGCCTACCTCGGCCTCGGCGCCCTGGCCGTGATCAAAGGCGCTATCATCGGCAACGCCATCGCCAGGGGCAAGAGGGACGTCACCTCGCAGGAGGAGGATCAGGCCGTTGAGGCGAGTTACTCCAAGTCTTGCGAATGAGGGTGTGGCGGATTTTGATGATATCTGAGTAAATTTACCCTCTCTTGCCTCGGCTAATGTCCCTCTTATCCGAGCAGGTAGCCTTGGATGTGGCCCAGCAGATCGACTCAGCTGGCTGCGTGGCCAAGCTGCTGTGTGAGCTCGAATCCTTGCCCGCAGACCAGCTGTCCCCCGCCATGGCCGCCCTCAAGGCCGCCTTCGGCAACCCCGAGAGCGCCGAGTTCCTGAAGCTGAAGACCTCCCGCGGCGTCTACGCCTTGGCTGCCTCCGTCGGCGCCAAGGTGGCCAAGAACGACCCGAAGGCGTGCGAGCGCGTCTTCGAAACCTGTCCTCTTCCCAGAGACGAGCTCTTCTTCATGCTGGAGACCGTCCTTGCTTGCTGAAGACTTTGGTGACAAGGGTTCTCTGCTTCCGGTGCATCAGCAGTTGAGTTGGAGGTTAGCTGCCAGGAGCCCTGGCTGGAACCTCTCCAGACTCGCTTACTTGTGTGTTTCTGGTCGATGCCTCCATTCACGTTTTTAGATGAATTGATTTTTTAAAGTTCTGTGTAATTCGTAGTTTCAAAATATAAATGAATCTTCCTTGGAGAAATAAAGGATAAAATTACATTTCGCATAAATTTACTTTACTTCTAAATGGACCATTATCTCTTACTGTAAGTCATAGAAATGAAAATGCTTTGACTTCTCTCTTCCTAAATAACTTACTCAACATATGAAAGAACTTGACAAGTTTAACAAAAAGTGCAGCATGGATAAGCAGCACACATACTCCTATTCGAAAAATTGTATTGGCAGAAATAATTTTATAGACAATTCTTCTATTTAACTAGTACTCCCTTCTTGAAATATAGAAACATAGACTGGGTATTGGATTTATTCACACTAGAATAAAAAAATATCGCTATAGCCAAAGACTACAGTACAATATAGTGGGATGATGCTAGAACGCAAACATAAAGACAAAAAGGAATATAAGCATAAAGCTGGAACAAAGATGACCAAGAACACTGGAACAGACACGGGGGCGAGAACAATGGAACTAAAACAGAGGGACACAGTAGAACACATACAGAAACAATAATACAATACCAAGAACACAGAAACAGTAACAATAGACAGGTAATTGCAGCAAAGAAGAAACCGGAGAAAAAAAGACAAATGAAAGAAATTAACAGAGACAACAAAAACTATCGAAAGCAACACGTCGAAGAAAGTCCAAGGAAGAATCTCTGCAACAACTACGCACTGCGGCTACTCGGAGGCTATGTTTAGTCCCAGCACACTGTCCATCATTCGACAATAGAAGTGAACAAAACTCTGTATACATAAAAAATATAACACGTTTTCAAATATAATGTACGGTGATTAGCCGTACATAAATATACATATATATATATATATATATATATATTATATATATATATATATATATATATATATATATATATATATATATATATATATATTATATATATATATATATATATATATATATATATATATATATATATATATATATATATATATAATATATATATATACATATATATATATAATATATATATATATATATATATATATATATATATAGATATATATATATTATATATATATATATATATATATATATATAAATATAATAGGAATTAAAAAAAAATAGTATTATGAATTACTGAAAGAATAAGATTATCATAGTGTTATGTCACAGTCCAAGATCACAACATCAGGCTCCCTCCATTCTTTCCGTACGTCTATGAAATTTAGTTATATACCAATGAGGCTGCTGTACACGTAGAGGTAAGGTTGTTTACAGAAAAATACAAGGATTTGTTCAATTAATTAGTTAAAGGTGTGCGTGTGTGTGTGTGTGTTTGTTTGTGTTTGAGGAAGGGAGTGTGTATGTGAGTGTCTATGTCGATGAGTAAAAGAATGTATATATACCTACTCATATCAGTCTTGTCTTAGCTTACTGCAAATCTTACGTTATTTCTCCCAATGCCTATTCTCCTTCTATTCAATTCCTTCCATTCTCAGTCTAACCTTCTCATTTCTTTCCCCTCTTTCTTTTAGAACAGACCTCTCTCTCTAGTTAGTATTTTATTTACCTCTCCATCTTAGTTGATCTGGTATATTCCTTCATTCCCTTTAACCAAGCAAGAATTTATTTTAAAGATAAAGCCCCTGGCTATTGCTTAATCTACTTCGCGTGAAATTCTATAAATGAATTGTCAAAATTGAGTGTCAGGTAATCAAGTCAAGTAATGAAGTCAAAATTAAGACAATTAATTAAGTCAAGTAATGAAGTCAAAATTAAGTCAATTAACTGGGTCAAGTAATGAACTCAAAAGTAATTGTCAATTAATTATGTCAAAATTAATCATGTCAATTAAGTAAGTCAAGATTATAGAAGTCAAAATGTAAGCATGTATATATCGGCGACGTCATAATAATCACCGAGCCCAGACTAATTTTTCTTGCGCGGGGAATATTAAATTTTTTCATGCGCGGAAAACATGATTTTGTCTATGTTGCGCGGACGGATCTGCGAACGGATGATGAAACAAGGACGCGGAAAGGTCGAAAGAATTTTATGCGCGGAAGACGATTTCAAAAAGAACTCAGCGTGGGCGGAAAGTTACCCGAGAACTACATTTTCGCGGACAGAATTGGACCAAACGCTACAGTCTGGCACCAAGCGACAGGATAGTGAGTAATTATTAATTTCTTCGTCAGTTTACTAAGTTCACTAGTTTATTTACTTTTACCTGAAGAAAATATTCTTAATTATGTAAAGTTTAAATGGAAATGATCAGAACGTGAGTGTTTGGAGGACATTGATGTAATTTGAAAAAAAAGAAATTTTGGAAATATAAAAAAGTAAACAGTTAGATAAAAAGAAAGAAAACAAATGATGGATGACTTGATCTATTAAGCTGGAAATGGTGACTTGTAATGTCCTGAATATCTTTGTTATAACTTTCATAACCACTATTGATATCACAGTTATTGTTGCAAAGGGGTAGAGAAAAGGGAACGAAGATTGGTACGGATTACTACTTAAGCAACGTTGAAATCCCCAGCACACTTATATGGAATGCCTATTCGTATATCCGTAGGTGTATCTTTGGCAAAAAGTTAAGGTAAGGCATCCGTAAGTCATATATATTTGAGAAATGAATGTTGGCGTTTCCTTCCTTTTACTCTAATCCACCTGTCCTATTACTGAATTTTATATATATATATATATATATATATATATATATATATATATATATATATATATATATATATATATATATATATATATATATTATTTCAGGCTGATCCAGATTAGCGGGCGATGACGATGCACATGAGCATTTCATGAATCACTTGGAATTTAAGCCCCGTGTGATGTGTTTGGAATTGAAAACTACCGAGTAATGATTCGAAGCATAAGGTTCACCTTTGCATGTAAGTAATTTCTGCAAATAGTTACAGATTTGCATTTATCGTCATTGACAAAAGCCGTCAGTCTCCCTCATCAGAACGTTATACATAATAGTGCACACGCGTACCATGTAATTACTAGGTGTTCGACTGTGCCGTTTCTATAGTTTATTTTAAAGCTTCACCGTACACTATTTCATTTCTTGAGCGATTTGGATATTGATGTTTCATATCGGTCGGATTAAAACGATGCAAAAGTGCTAGTCATAACGTTTCTATTTAAGGGTTTGAAATATTATCTGTCAATCTTTTCACTAGAGCCATCGGAAAGCAGGCACATCATCACACTCGACAGAATTAGAAGGAAAGATACCGCCCACCATGCACAGCGGCGCCCCCTCTTCCTCTTCCTCTCCTCTCTCTCTTCTTCTTCTTCTTCTTCTTCTTCTTGTTCCCATGGCGTCGATCATCATCTTAGCTGTGGCAATGAACGGCTGAAGATTTGGAGCTTGTTCATGTTAATATCTGAACGGTGTGTTCATACATACATACCTTCATATATACATACATATATATAAATACATTAATACAGATATTTTTTTCATGTATATGTGCGTATGTATGTGCGCACACAAACACACACACGATATATATATATATATATATATATATATATATATATATATATATATATATATATATATATATATATATATATACATACACACACACACACACACACACACCACACACACACACACACACACACACACACACACACATATATATATATATATATATATATATATATATATAATCATACATACACACACACATACACACACACACACACACACACACATATATATATATATATATATATATATATATATATATATATATATATATATTATATATTATATATATATATACATACATATGAGTATGCATACACACACACACACAGATATATTATATCTATCTATCTATATATATATTATGTATATTATGTATATCTATATGTTTACACAATATTTTTTTCATACACACACACACACACACACACACACACACACACACACACACACAACACACAACACATATATATATATATATATTATATATATATATACATAAACATACATACATATATATATACACATACATATACAATATATATACATATATACATATATATGTTTACATATATATATACATATACATGCATATACATACGTATACATATATCACGCACACGCACTCACACACACACACACACACACACACACACACACACACACAACATACATATATATATATATATATATATAATATATATATATATATATATATATATATGTGTGTGTGTGTGTGTGTGTGTGTGTGTGTGTGTGTGTGTGTGTGTGTGTGTGTGTGTGTGTGTGTGTGTGTGTGTAAATATACATACATA
>NW_020869540.1:225121-227621 GCF_003789085.1 Penaeus vannamei | reverse complement strand
CGCTTTCCCTCTCACCCAGGATCAGGTCCGTCACCCGCCTGCCTCCGTCCACTCGCTATAAATATCGCGCTCTGCCAGGAACCAACATCACACTCGTCCTCTCACTGCTCCAGAACACAAGCAGGTAAGGGACAAAGATCCTCTTTTCTGGTTCTTCTGAAATTGTTTCCTGTGAACTCTTGAATATGTCTCAGGTCGTCGACTTCTGACGATTTTAGCTTTCTGCGTAGCCTCACTGTCAACTTTTCTCCTCACAGACTCCGCCACCATCATGAATTCTCGCGTGTTTGTCGCTCTCCTCCTGTGCGGCCTCTGGGCCTCCTCCGAGTCTCTCATCCTCTTGGGAACCACCGCCGCCGGGACCATCGCCGCTACCACTGTCACTGCTTCTGCAGCGGCAGCTTTGGGCGTGGGCGCCCTGGCAGTGCTCAAGGGAGTTCTTATCGGGAAGCATCTGAAGCGCCGTTACAGGAGGGACGTCGATTCCATGGAGGAGGACGTTGCAACAGAAGTAAGTTAACGCTTATAGAAATTACATTCACAAAATTGTGCAATTATGTATATGTGAATGAAAGGCACATACATAAAGGAATTCTGGACTTTACTAATATTCTTTTCACTCCAACAGATTGCTGTGGCCAGAAGATGGACTCTGCTGGTTGCGTGGCCAAGCTCTTGTGCGAAATCGAGGCCATGTCCGCTGACCAGCTCACGCCAGCCATGTCCACCTTCAAGACCGCCTTCGACAACAACAGCAACCTCAAGGGATCCCGAGGCGTCTACGACCTGGCCATCACCTTCGGCTCCAAGTTCGCCAAGAAAGACGCCAAGGCCTGCAGCGCCCTCTTCGACAAGTGCGTCCTCTCCAGGGACGATCTCTCCTTCATGCTGGATTCCACCTTTCATGCTAGTCATGAGCACCGCATTCTTACACTAAGCACCTCACAATCACACCATCACCAAGCATACACGCAGGCAGACTGAGTGGATCGGAGTCGTCACTGTGACCGAAGGTAGCTTTCAGACTGTCACTGACTGGACCTGAGAGTCACAGTGAATATCTGCAGTGTTCATAACGCTATTCATTCTTGCTCACCATCAAGTGAAATAAATCATATTTCTTCGAAAAATTACATTTATTTTCCAATCCTTCGCTAAATACGCATATAAGTAATGGAATATATAAAAATATCTGTCTGCCTATATTTATATACATTTTTGTGTATGCATGTATAAATGTGTGCGCGCACATATAGACCATCTCTATCGATTCTTTGATTTTGTTCACAGTTCATTTCCCAGGGGATGGATGATTTTGGCCATATCATGCTGGCCACTTTTTGTTGACGAGGTATCCTGCAGGACCTTCAGTTGCCTTTGCCACCTTTGCCTGATTGGATATCCTTGTCTTCTACTGAACCCTACCATTGTTCCGTTTAATATCCTTCAGATTACATCATAGACACACCTATTTCATAACTTCGGAAATCCCCATTTTACTTTTTCACATGGCGACAACAGCAGCCGATTGCTAGGTTGCTGAGACAACTAACTTCAGCAGACCAGCCGGGCCAAGGGAGAGAAAATAGGCACACACATCTGCAGATATATGGATGAGTCCTATAACAAAGTAAAACGTTACAACCTTTTGGAAAAATCTTTAGAGTTTATAGAGAAGTTTAGGTAGAGTGTTATGCATATGTACATATGCATAAACACGCACATACATGCACACGCATGCATATCAATATCAATATATATATATATATATATATATATATATATATATATATATATATATATATATATGGTGAGCTTTTTATTCCATGTTAAAAGCATTCGATGGAGGGAGATCCCAGATTCTATCATTATAAACATTATCTTAATCATCATTGTCATTATAATCACCAGTACCATTATCGCTATAAAATTATTAACATTATATATATCATTAACGCCATTAATGCTATTGATAATTTGTATCATAAGTATTATTAACATAATTCACATCATTATCATTACCATTATTACTATAATTCTTACAGTTTTATGATCATCATTCGCTATTATTATAGCATTACTACCATTCTCAATGTAGTTATCATTATTGTCATCTTTATCACTATCACTACCATTATAATTACCGATATCATAACTGATATCATCATCATACATACAGAAAAACGGAAATATCGAACTACATCAATACTGGATATACTATACATATATACCTATCTATCTATATATGTACACACATATATTTAATGTTATATAAATATATATATAACATTATATATATGCCTACTTTATAAGTTCTCAAACTCCATTTTCCTTTTTCACATGGCGACAACAGCAGGCGATTAGCTAGGTTGCCGAGACAGCTAACCTCAGCAGACCAGCCGGCCAAAGGAGATATAAAAGACAGCTGCAAATCTGCGGATGAGTTCTACGACAAAGTAATACGTGAACGACCTTTCGGGAAATCTTTTGTTTAAAGTAT
>NW_020869540.1:214028-216528 GCF_003789085.1 Penaeus vannamei | reverse complement strand
ACTAAAAAAAAAGAGAATATATTCTGAAACCTTTTGTTTCACAATAATTTAAAAAATCTGGCAAACATCCAAAAACATATATATATATATATATATATATATATATATATATATATATATAATTATAAATCAATAAACATTATGCCGTTCATATGGATTTTTATTTTCTTCATCATATATAGTTGGTTTGATCTATGAGCAAAATATTTCGAAAATGCAAACCGCCCTCCCCCATGATCCCGATCACCACCACAATTTTATGGAATATAAGGTAGGCTTAAGTGCATCAGCGTACGTTAAGTTAAAACACACAAAGTAAAACCGTGTTTGTCGAGGAAAAACCACACCCCAACGCTTACACCCACACCTGAGTGAAAAATAGCTGTGGCCCATAGAGTAAACACCGGATCCGCTGAAAAGAGAATATGGCCACGCTGGCTGAGAACGGGACCCATATGATACCCGTCCGGGACGATAAACGACCAGTATTATACGTTGTAAAACGGAGCAACAATAATAGGTAAATCGTACGAGATCTATATATATATATATATATATAAAGGGAAAATGATCGCGAAGTTTGGGTCTTTCACATTTTCACGCATAGCACACGCATTTTCAGTCCGATTTGAAAGTATGATGGCTCATTTTTTAGCTGAATAGTAGGTCTATTACATGCTGCAATAAGGATTTGCAAAATTTTCATGTGCGCCGTATAAAAGGGACATATATTTTCAGTATCCCTTTTTAAGATCTTGAGATAGTCGCCTTGGGAAAATATTTACCAAAAATAATATAAATTCAACAAAAAATTGGCTTCCACATATCATAATAGAAAGGTTGTTCTATTCAAGATATGAAATCAGATTTTTTAAATTTTAGAGAAATGTTTAAAAATGGTTAATGTAGGCCTATAGACACCAGATAACTGCTACCCTACATCACTATTCGTGATATTTTGAGAAAGTGTTATGTGCTGGGAATGTCCGAAAGACTTCGGAATGCAGGTACATGATAGACAATAATGTTTTAGGAAGATCATGCTTCTACCTTTTATTTTTCATACCATAAGGATTATTAAGAGAAGAAACTCCAATGACTGTTATCTTAGAGATATACTTATTTACGCAGAAATGCTGTTGCAGACGCAAAATTAGTCCAAAATAAACGTATTATGGCTCATTTTGTAGATAAATTATCTAGTGCTTATAGGGAGTGGATTTTTCGATTTTTTAGAATTTTTTTTAGAAAAAAAGTATTTTTCGGAAACCTGCTAGTCGACTCTAAAATATAATAAAAAATCGAAATTGAATGAAAAAGTGTTCCCTACAAGCACTAGAGATAAAGGATGATTCTGCAAAATAAAACCGTCGGAATGACTGCAATTTGGGGGGATTCTAAACAAATATTCTACTTTGGTAAATTTTCAGAATTTTTCTTGATTTTTTTACCATAACTCAAAAACTGTTAGACCGACTTCGTAAAAAAAAAAAAAAAAAAAAAAAAAAATCTACCACAGGGATCAGGCTAGGGTCTACATAAAAGGGAGTGAGTTTCATCAAAAATCGAAAAAAAAAAAAAAAATCGCAGTGTAATTTGATGCTGAATTTTTATTTGTATACAGTCTGGAATTTTTCAGTATGCTGTCCATGGATTTTAAATAAAGTATATATTTTCGAAGTGCCCAGCATCACAGCTGATATCTGTTGTGACAAGCCACACGAGTGTAACAACTAGTTCTCAAATTACATGAAAAATAGATTCTCTATAAAGTATACGTCTATATTATCGTATTGAATCTCTAACACTATGATTATAACATGAAAACTCACACACATTTCTTTTTCTTCGGAAAATGAGTGATGCGTAACTTGAGATTCCGCATACTATGCAAGGATGCACACCTGTCATTTTGAATTACTGAAAGTTCGCAATATAAACAAACCAAACGTCACTTACGTCAGCGGGAACTTGCAGAGGACACAACCTGCACACCAGCGCCATCTATTGCTATGGTTAAGAACTTGTCTGATGAGCACAGATTTTCGGCCAGTTTTCCTATTTTTAGTATATAGTCTATGATATTACCTTTAGTAACAAACAAACCAGCGTAAACCGAAACTCAACTTCAAACTGCCAAATCCTTTTAGAACTAAACGAGCCTATTACCGCCAAGTATAACATGTAGACCACCTGTGCCTGTATAGGACTTCTTTCTTGCACATGATATCATGTAATACAAAATCCTTTGTTATATCTTCCTCTGATGCCATGCGCCGTACAAAAGGATAGTGAGCCATCAGTTATTGATCGGACTTGTTTCAAAGGAAACCAGTCATGTAAAAAGAAGAAGAAAAGGTTCAAAAAGAAATGAAAGTTGAACTTGATGCTTCTTTTGTAATATTTTGTATATTGCTCATGTGTATTGCGGAGGTAAAGAAAATGTCTACACAATGCAGTTATACGAAATGTAATAATACAGTATGTTGCACAGAAAATG
>NW_020869540.1:196528-199028 GCF_003789085.1 Penaeus vannamei | reverse complement strand
CTTGTACTTGCTCTCGATGATAAGTTATTTGTTCAACTGCCACTCTCTACTTTTATTGTATTATTTTATTTTTTTGGGTGCTGAAAATCTATTTCTCTGTTGTACCCACGAATATTTATATGCATAATATAGTTTGATATAGTTAGATCCTGTATCTTCTCTCTTACCTAGTTTGTATTTTGTTTTCGTTTTCAGTCGTTGTTGCTCACACTAAGGGACTTTTGGTCTGTTCTTTACTGTTATTATAATAAATATTAGTTACCATTTTTTTGATATTAAATCGATCTACCTTTTTATAGTTTCATTTTTGATTATAGTATATTTTTATATTTTATTAATTTATTTTTGTATATTATTATTTTTTTATTTATTATTATATTTATGTTGTTTTGTTGTTTTTTTATGTTTTATTTATTTATATTTTTTTTTTTTTTTTTTATATTTTTTTTTTTTTTTTATATTTTTTTTTATTTATTTTTATTATTGTTATTATTTTATTTATTTTGTATTATTTTAGTTATATGTTATTTTTTTTGTCTTAGATTTTGTTTTTATGTTTAGTGTTTTTTTATTTTTTTAGTTTTTATTTTTTTTAATTTTTATTTTTTATTTGTCACATGTCAATCTGTTATTTATTCATCATATTATATTTATGATTTATTTTTTATTTTGTGTGTTGTTGTGTGTTGTTGTGTTTGTTGTTGTGTGTGTGTTGTTGTGTGTGTGGTGTGTGTTGGTGTTTTGTTGTTGTGTGTGGTGGTTGTTGTTGTTGGTGTGTTTGTTGTGTGTTGGTGTGTTTGGTTGTGTGTGTTGTGTGTTGGTGTGTGTATTGTTGTGTGTTTTGTGTGTGTGTGGTGTTGTGTTGTTGTTTGATGTTTTGTTTTGTGTGCATTTAGAAAGTTCTGAATGTTATATTTTTATTATTTCGTATTGTATACCTTTTGAAAATTGATTCTATTTAATTAATTTTTTCAGTATGAGAGGAAAACGGGTCCCGTAGATATCTTTGCGTGTGTTCAAAATGATAATATAGTATTCCTCAGTAGATTAAATAGTATGTCATACATAGTTTAATGATTATAATATATAGACTAATAGATGGACAGAAAATGATGGTCATCTTGACTCATCCTAATAATGCATAAATCAACAACTAAATAGTGTGAATATGTAGATTTGAGTTAAGAGTAATTGAATTGTGATAAATGTGACATATTTTGTAATAATGAGTTGATAAGTGATATGAGTAGTATACAATTAGTATTAGTGTAGAGCAGAACCCGTTGCGCCGTGCTCGTTGCTCGTTTTCATGGTGGCCCTAGGCTCTGGTCCGGGTGTGTGCCCGGTCCAAAAAAATGATCTGGCGATCAGTTCTTGGGTCTCGGCGCGGAGAAAATATTTGCACTAGCGCTGTAGGATGTGGTGCGTTGTTTTGGTATAAGTTTTTGGATATAGAGTAAGTATGAATCTAATAGCAATGTAACTAGCTTTGAGTGATAACGGTGACTATTGTTCTCTTTAGCGGGTCTGACCTCGTTAGTGTGTGTGTTGTTGTTGGTGTTAGTGAAGTTATGTTGTTTACCTTTTTGTCGTTGGGCATCGGTCATTGTATAGTAAGAGACAAGATATCTACTTAAAATAAGTGCTACAGACATTGGGAATAGTTTCAAATACATGGATGATACAATGACAATTGCTAGCCAATATAATGGGAAATATTTGCATTTTGCATTGCTTATAGTACATGACTGTTTCGGACAGTCATTATTTTCAAACCGTAGTCATATGGGTTTTCATGTTATAAATCGGAAGCCAAGAATGAACCCTTACAATCCTGCCGCAAAAAGAAAAATGCCCAGGGGACTGATCAACGCAGGGCAAGCCTACCCTCGGTTGCAAAAGGAGCTTTGGAAAACATGAGCTTGCTATCTCTCTGGGAATGTAAGGAAGTGCATATGATGTCATATGTATTGGATGAAATGCTTCCATAATTATCTTATCTATTATCGTACTTCTGTCAATCAATATCTATCAGTCAGTCAAGAACCAACGCACCTACACGTGCGCACACACGTGTTCGTTCACTCACTCGCGCACATACCTACCATAAAATATTTTAGTTTACTTTATTTACTTCTGCAGCTCCAACTCTGCAAAACGTAGTGTTTCCTCGCCCCTGTTTCCCAACAACCTGCGGCTGTTTGTCAAACAGGACCACAGTATTACAGCGTAAGAATTCATTCCGATTCGCCTTTCGTGGAAATTCCTCGTTTTCCCTCTGGTTAATTGCTTTCATTGGTGACGGAATCGCAAGACAGCTTACGTGCTGGCTGCTGTTTGCCTATAGTTGGCTTATCTAAAACAGGCCTAGTTTTGAATCCTTGTATTACTGCAACTTCTTGATACAGAGCGCAGGCGCTTCTTTCAAAACTAGTTATTGTAGTAAATGCAATGAATACCGTAAATGTTCGTCACAAAACAGGGATAACCAGCGTAAAAG
>NW_020869540.1:181528-186528 GCF_003789085.1 Penaeus vannamei | reverse complement strand
GAATTCTTTAGGTGATTAATCTGAAAACTTGCCTCATATTAGATTTAATTGTTCTTTTAGAGGAATGAATGTCGGCAGGATCTTGAGAAATACGACTTCCGATGGAAGCGAGGCAAGACACATCCGAGTCGATGCTGAGCAACTGCCTACACATGCTGGGCAGATCTGTATGGTCGCCCCCCTTGCTCTACTCGGTAAATTCAAGCAGCCAAACTGATATGATGTCTTCGTTGTTTTGTGTAGGTGTTATGCTCGATGTGAAGTTGCCTGCCCATTCACTTACCCTTTTCTGTATTTCTCAAGTTCTGATTGTTTTTTGTACATTTATTCACTAAAGCTTTACTCTAATAGCCCAGTTACGAATGTGACTATTTATCATGAGGTCAGGGTTCCATGATTGTAATTACATCTTAATAAAAGTTGACAAGTGAGGAAGACATGTATATATATATATATATATATAATATATATATTATATATATATATATAATATATATATATACATATATATATTTATATATATATATGCATATATAATATATATATTATATATATATATATATATATATATATTATAATATATATATATATATATATATATATATTATATATATATATATATATATATATATATATATATAATATATATATATATATATATATATATATACACACACACACACACACATGTACATATATATACATACATACATACAGAGAGAGAGAGAGAGAGAGAGAGAGAGAGAGAGAGAGAGAGAGAGAGAATGTATATACAGTGCATGTCAGAAATCTTGGCGCGAGAGGGACCGCGCCAAGATTTTTGGCGTATTTCGGTATTCTAATATCATGCAAATCGACCTGTAATCTAGGCGCCCCGTCAGCTGATAGATTACTCATCTGACTCCACATTGGCGGTTTCAAATATCATTCAATTACCTCTGGGCAGTGACAGTGAGCAGAATTGCTACGAGTTTTTTTTTTTCGTGAATAGCCTAGCATTTTGCCTGAGTTCCGTTGCTGTTTTTGGCCAGTGTGTTGTGATGGCTGCCTCAAGCTTGGGGATTGATGAGGTATCATGCTCACGTAATCCGTTTTTCATTAGTGCCCACAAGTTTTCAATAGGTTTTAAAGCTTTGCAATATGGCAAGGTGCACCATCCTGCATAAACAAATATCTATCTGCATTCATCAAAACATTCCTTAGTAGTATTACCAATGTCCCCACACCGTGGCAACCAAAGGCATCCCACACCATCAATTTATATGGATATTTCAGTCAATTGGATAAATCTCGGGTCACACGGATCACTTTCAGGGCGGCGATAAACTTTCGCGTCTCTGTTTCCAGTTACACTAAATGTAGCCTCATCACTCCATAACACTCGTTTCCACTTGTCCTCGTCCCACTGAAGATATTTATTGTAAAAAGCAACCCTATTTTGCCTCTGCTCAAGGGTGATAATCGGTTTCATGCGAGCGATGCGGTGAGAAAATTTCAAGTCATTGTGGAGCCGTTGCTATATGGTTCTCACAGACACATCAGCCAGTAACACAGGGTCCCTTTCTTTTAATTCTGGTGCTGTTATTCGTGGCTGACCATCCACCTGCCTCCTGAGCACATTTAATGTGCGATTAGATGTATTCTGTGGCCTCCCTGCCTGCTTTTTCTGCAGTGGCGGATCAGTGTCTCCACAGTCATGAAGTTTTGTTGTCCACCTCTGGACACCGCATTGGAATTTTGGTTGTATTTGATATTTCTGTATTGGACTTTCCCGCCATACAGAGTGCTGTAATAGCAGCAATCTGATCACTTTTCAGATATTTACCTCCACCCATCACAATACACTGACCAAAAACAACAACAGAACTCAGGCAAAATGCTAGGCTATTCACGAAAAAAGCACGTAGCAATTCTGCTCACTGTCACTGCCCAGAGGTAAATGAATGATATCTGAAACCTTCAAAATTATAGGTCGATTTGCTTGATATTAGAGGTATATTACCGAAAAACGTCAAAAATCTTGGTGCGGTCCCTCTCGCGCCAAGACGTGCACTGCATATGTGTGTGTGTGTGTGTGTGGTGATAACTTAAAATATCTCTAGCACTTGGATGGTGCAGGACGACCGATTCAATATGAATCGAGCCAAAGAATATTTACTTTGCAAACAAAAGCTATGTCATATCATATTACAAAACGAGTTCGGAGCAAAGCTATTCGGAAACGGCAATCATAGGTCACTCAGCAGAAAAAGTAATAATGAGAAAGGATATCTTATCAATACAAGAGAGGTATTTAACCTGTTTGTTTCGAATATGTATTCGTCAGAAATACAGAAATATGTGTTTCAGACGAAAATATATTCGAAACCAGTCAAGTACACCTCTTGTATTGTCAAGATATCAATTCTCATCTATTCCTGTGAATTGCAGATTTTTCTGCCAAAAATATACATACATACATACATACATACATACATACATACATACATATATATAATATATATATATATATATATATATATATAATATATATATATATACATACACACACACACACACACACACACACACACACACACACACACACACACACATACACATATATACATATTATATATATATATACACACACACACATATATATATATATATATATATATATATATATATATATATATATATATATATATATATATATATGTATGTATATATGTATATATATATATATATAAATGTAGAAATATATGCATACATACAAACATACATATATATATATGTATATATATATATATATATATATATATATATATATATATATATATATGTGTGTGTGTGTGTGTGTGTGTGTGTGTGTGTGTGTGTGTGTGTGTACATACACACGGATATATATACATATATATATATGTATATATATATGTATATATACATATATATATATATATATATATATATATATATATATATATATATATATATATATATATACATATATATGTATATATATACATACATACATCATCATCATCATCATCATCATCTTCAGCCTGAGTCAATCCACTGCAGGACGTAGGCCTCTCCCATTCTTTTCCAGGTTTCCCTGTCTTGCGATGTTTGTTTCCAGTCTTGGCCCCCAAATTTCGCTATTTCGTCGCGCCTTCGTGTCATTGGTCTGGCTCTTGGCCTCCTTAAGTTATTTATAGTCCAGTCTGTTACTTTCTTTGTCCATCTGTCGTCTTGTCTCCGACATACATGCCCTGCCCATTGCCATTTCTTCTTTTAAATGCTCTTGAGTATATCTTCTACCTTCGTCTGTTCTCTGATCCACGTCGCCCTCTCCGATCTCTCAGGCTAATTCCCATCATCGATCTTTCCATCCCTCTCTGGGCGCTTATTAGTTTCCTCTCCAGTAACCTGGTTGTAGTCCATGTTTCTGACCCATCGGTCATAACTGGGAGGACGCATTGATTAAAGACTTTTCTTTTTAAGCACAATGGCAAGGAACTCTTAGTGTGCTACTGTGCCTGCCGAAGGCACTCCAGCCTAGACTGATTCGTCGCTTTATTTCCTGTTCACTTGATGTGCCTGTCTGCATGAGTTGTCCTAGGTATATATAACTGTCTACTACCTCTAGTGCTTCGCCTTGTACATGTATTTGTTTGAGTGGGACTCTGCTGTTGAACATAACCTTAGTCTTTTTCTTGTTCATCTTAAGTCCGACTTTTAGGCTTTCTCTATTCAGATCGTTTATTAATTGCTGCAGTTCATCAGCTGATTCACTAAGGAGAACAATGTCGTCTGCAAATCTTAGGTTGTTTAGGTGTTCGTCTCCTATTTTGATACCCTTCCCTTCCCATTCTAGTTTCTTGAATATTTCCTCGAGGCAGGCTGTAAACAGCTTTGGTGAGATGGTGTCGCCCTGTCTAACGCCTTTTTTAATTGGTATTTTATCGGTTTCTGTGTGGAGTTTGATGGTTGCTGTCCCATCTTTGTATATATCTTCCAATATATTACAATATACCTCCGCAACTCCCTGTTGTTGAATAGCACCTAATACTGCTGGTATTTGTACAGAGTCAAATGCCTTTTCATAATCGATGAATGCCATACACAGGGGTTTCCTATATTCGTTTACTTTTTCTCTTATTTGGGTGAGCGTGTGGATGTGATCTGTTGTTGAGAATCCGCTGCGGAAGCCTGCCTGTTCTCTAGGCTGGCTGGAATCCAGACTGTCAGAGATGCGAGCTGTAATAACTTTCGTGAACAGTTTGTAAGTAACCGAAAGGAGGCTTATGGGTCGGTAATTTTTTAAATCCTTTTTATCGCCTTTTTTGTGTAACAAGATAATTGTTTCATTTTTCCAGGCTTTCGGAGTTTTTCCGCTGAGAAGACATTTGTTAAAAAGATTGGCTAGTTTCACTGTTGCGATGTCTCCTGCATCTAATATGAGGTCTATACTAATTCGTCTTCGCCTGGTGTTTTCCTTCTCTTCATGCCTTTAAGTGCTCTTTTTATTTCTTCTTTTGTGATATTAGGTACGTCGCTAGTTACCGCGTTTGCTTCTATTTGTGGCTGTTCGTTTGAGTTGTATAGATCCCTGTAAAATTCTTCCACTACTTTGATGATTTCATTCTTGTTATATGTTACTTCTCCGTCTGGTTTCTTAATTGCATACATTTGATTTCTACCTATTCCTAGTCTTCTTTTAGCTGCTCTCATGCTGGTACCTGAAATCACTGCTTCGTTTATTATTTGAGTATTGAATTTCCGTACATCTTCCCTCTTCTTTTTATTTATGGTCTTTGTTAGTTCAACCAATTCTATCTTGTCCCTATTTGACGATACTTTCATGTCTCTACGTTTTTTGCATAAGCTGTTTGGTTTCTACCGAGAGCTTGCTGGAGCTTCGATTGTCTTTCTTTCCGCCTACTTCAAGTGCAGCTTCTTTTATTATGTCATTGAACTGTTTATTGATTTGGTCGATGTTGAGATCTTCGTCGCGG
>NW_020869540.1:154028-156528 GCF_003789085.1 Penaeus vannamei | reverse complement strand
TGTGGAATCAGACTGTGATGCAGCTGGCTACACAATATCTATCCGTCCCCATGATTCGGGAGAAATGCCTCCTCCGTGATATTGGTGGCCAAGGAGATCGGCCAGATCTTTGTTAGCAATCGCATGAAGATCCTCGAGAACTGCAGGAGTCCTGAGTTCTGTTGTACCAACCACAGATTGGTTGTGGCAATCCTGCAGGTCCTCTTTAAAACCTTAAAATCTTTTAAGTGTCCATTCCAGAGTGTTCCACATGGACAGATTGAAGGAGGAGGGATGTGCAGGGGGGGTTGGCACATTAGTCTCTGATTAGTTCACATTGCTTTAAAACCTGATGGACCCTGTAGCTCTTTGGAATTTCTTTAAGCATGAGACACTCGATGCAGAGCAGGAATCCATTGGTAAGTGCCCAGCAACAAGGCAGAATTTCATTGTGCTAGAGACACTGGAGGCAAAAAATGTGTGTCACATGGTTCAACTGAATGCCAATCAGGGGTTGTGCCATTTCTTGGTTAACAGGGCCTGGACACTGCTGAAAGGAGATAAGGAAAAAATTATCAGGAATATTAGTGAGGAAGTTGAAGGCCTTTTGTAAATAACCTTCATCCTGCTTTCCAAACCCCCAAAACACTGAATTCCAAGTCCTCCTTGCAGATGACTGCAGTCCATGCTGTGGATAGATGGAACATCATAGATCATGATGCTGTTCCTGAATGTTGGGCTGAGTATACTGAGCAACTGCATCACTTAGATCCTTTAGCAGTTAGTTTAGCTGCTATTGTTATTTCAACCCTAGTACCAGACCCGCCCATTAATGAAGAAACTCCTGGCCTTAGATCAGGGGGGTCATTTCCAAGCTGAAGAGTGGGAAGGCTGCAGGCATATGGGATATCCCTGCTGAACTGCTAAAGGCTAGGAGTGCACCTAAAGTGTGGGGCTTGCATACGTCTGGGGCCGGATTCACTAACATACGATCATAACGTATTTACCAGCAGTCATTTACCATTGCGTTTACCAGTCATGGCAAAGCGGGATTCATGAAGAAATGGTAATTTGGATATGCTGACTTACAATTGTAAATCGACTCATTCTAATGGTAGCTAATAGAGGGCTCTGGTAAAGCAATTCAACCAATCAGCGAGCGCTATATATAATCTTTTAGGTTCCTTCGGCCAATCACGTAACATGAAAACAGAACTAGACACAGTAAGATTATTTAAATAATCGTCAGAGCTAAAACACTATTTCAACAAATGTAGAAAAAATATACATATTTATTTGATTATATCCATCATGTGGGATATATATTTACTGTATAGATAGGAAACAATACCAATACTGTTATATTAATATATTATTGTTTACCTCAAACCAAAGAGACAGTCCAAACAGTATTTTATTTATATATTTTTCATCATTGTTAAACAAAGAACCAGACCAAACAAAATTCTTATTCGTCGACGTCTGTCGGCAAAGAAAATATTTCGTTTATTCTAGCCCACGTAATTTGGAGTTTATTGTCAAAATGCCGACAGATACAGATATTGCTATACTCGTTTAGGGTTGGTATTGCCAGTTTATATATCAGCAAGGTAGTTTTTGCCATAGCATTTGTAATAATTATGTTGGAGAAGAATTCTTCACGAGTTCACTTATCTATTGGTTCCATGCATTCTAGTATATTGTAGGCCTATAACTTTACGAGAATTTGTGTGGATTTCATTCTTGCTAGTTTCATGTGAAATTTGCCTTTCTTCGCCATGTCCGCATTGTGACATCATATTAGTTACATCAGGTGTAAAAACAAACCCAAAACTTTGCTTAGATATTGATTTTTTGACGAGATAACAGGTGATGACATCGCTCTGACCACTGGTAAAATTTACCATGGTAACTTCGATGGCAAGTTGTTATTGAATACCACTGCTGTCTGGTTACCATGGTAACTATTGTTACCAGTGATTTTACCATCGTAAGTGCGTTAGTGAATTCGGGCCCTGGCTGTCACCTGGCTGAATGGGTACCATTCCCTCGGACCTGTTGAAGGGCATGGTCATCCTTCTCCGGAAAAGGAAGGGGGATCACTACCATAGCATCACACCACTCAGTACACCAAGCAAGGATTTTACCCAAATTCTTCTGATAAGGATCCATGCCCACTTACTAAGGTATAGTAAATGGGGTATGCATCTATCCCTTGAACTGGTCTATATCTCTTTGTGGAGTGCATGTGTAGATGTAAGTTTCCACTGGTATATCTGGGTACTGAAGATGGAGTGGAGTTCAACGGGAGAGCCAGAGAGGCATCCCAGTTTGCAAAGGAATGTATGGTCCTTGTGTTGCTGCTACTGTCATGGTCAGGATGGAGGAGCGTGGATGCTGATTTCGGTTCCGGATTCTGGAGCTTATTACTTAGTACTAGGGACCCTGCAGACCAATGAGAGAGCCATGAGTGAGCTAAACGAGCGAGTGAAATGCCTTGACATGTCTCACTGGGGGTCAA
>NW_020869540.1:131586-134086 GCF_003789085.1 Penaeus vannamei | reverse complement strand
CGAGCTGTAATGACTTTCGTGAACAGTTTGTAAGTAACCGAAAGGAGGCTTATGGGTCGGTAATTTTTTAAATCCTTTTTATCGCCTTTTTTGTGTAACAAGATAATTGTTGCATTTTTCCAGGCTTTCGGAGTTTTTCCGCTGAGAAGACATTTGTTAAAAAGATTGGCTAGTTTCACTGTTGCGATGTCTCCTGCATCTAATATGAGGTCTATACTAATTCCGTCTTCGCCTGGTGTTTTCCCTCTCTTCATGCCTTTAAGTGCTCTTTTTATTTCTTCTTTTGTGATATTAGGTACGTCGCTAGTTACCGCGTTTGCTTCTATTTGTGGCTGTTCGTTTGAGTTGTATAGATCCCTGTAAAAGTCTTCCACTACTTTGATGATTTCATTCTTGTTATGTGTTACTTCTCCGTCTGGTTTCTTAATTGCATACATTTGATTTCTCCCTATTCCTAGTCTTCTTTTAGCTGCTTTCATGCTGGTACCTGAAATCACTGCTTCATTTATTATTTGAGTATTGAATTTCCGTACATCTTCCCTCTTCTTTTTATTTATGGTCTTTGTTAGTTCAACCAATTCTATCTTGTCCCTATTTGACGATACTTTCATGTCTCTACGTTTTTGCATAAGCTGTTTAGTTTCTACCGAGAGCTTGCTGGAGCTTCGATTGTCGTTCTTTCCGCCTACTTCAAGTGCAGCTTCTTTTATTATGTCATTGAACTGTTTATTGATTTGGTCGATGTTGAGATCTTCGTCGCGGAGGAGTGAATATCTGTTTTGGATGTTTAGGCTAAATTCTGTTGCTCTGATCCTCAAGTTAGCCAAGTTTGGCTGTGGTTTACTCATTAGTTTGTTCCTTTCCCTTCTGAGATGTATTTTAATTTCGCCTCTCACCATTCTATGGTCGCTGCCTACATTTACTTTATTTATAACCTCTACATTTTTTATTATATCGCGCCTATTTGAAATTATGAAGTCAATTTCGTTTTTGACGTCAGAAGGCGACTTCCATGTCCACTTCCGTTCTAGTCTTTTTTCGAAGAATGTATTCATGATACTGAGTGATCGAGCCTCCGCAAATTCGACTAGCATTTGTCCCCTCTCGTTCCTAGTGCCTATTCCATGGTTCCCTACTGCGGTTTCGCCCTCTGTCTTTTTACCTATTTTGGCATTTAAAAATCCCCCATAATTATTGTGAAATGGGATTTTGTTCTCTCGCTGGCTAAGTGAACATCTTCATAGAAGCTCTCTATTTCTTCATCACTGTGGCTGCAGGTTGGAGCATAGACTTGAATAATTTTTAAGTTGTACCTAGTGTTTAGTTTTATTGTTACAGAAGCCACTCTTTCGCTGACACTATAGAATTCTACAATGTTCTTTTCTAAGCGTTTGTGTATTAAGAATCCTACCCCTAATTCCTGTTTGCTACCCAGAGGTTTTCCTCTCCAATAGAGCACGTGTCCCTCATTTAATAACTTCTGCTCTTCACCTAGTCTTCTAACTTCGCAGAGTCCTACTACATCCCATTTAATGGAAGAGAGTTCCTCTAGTAAAGCTAGTAAGTCGGATTCAGTTCTCATGGTCCTTATATTGTATGTGCAAAGGTTCATCAACGTGGGGCGGCCTGTCTTTACCCGGATATTTTTAGCACCCCCTGCTCCGGAGCGATCCTGATCGCCGCCGTAACCAGGGGCTCCTTCGCCTCCGGGGAATGGGGGCCGTTCCTGAATATTTTGTCTCATGCTTGGGAGGTGGACAGCCGATTTACCTCCCACCTACTGGCTTAGGTGTATCTTGGTGGGAGGGGAGTAATTTAGCCGGAATGCCATTGATAAGTCCCCCCAGCAGGTTTGGTCCTACCTGGAGTGGACTTAGGAGCGGCAATGCACGGCCTGCTCACTACTCCCGTGAGCTGGGCTTAATTATCAGAAGTGCATATATGTTTTATTTTATTTTATTTATTAACTTCATTTGTGCGTATGTGCACCTGATGCAGACATATTCATTCCCGCACATGCTCTAAGTACTACGCATATGCTCATTCCCACGCATATGCATATGCAAGCATACACATTTATTCTTGTATCTATGCTTATGGATATGGATACTTATTCTTACGTTATAAATAACTACATACATGTCCATCATAGTCTGACCTAGTCATATGTTCACATCGCCTGTCCGTTTATGCGCTTGTTATATGTTATTGATAAGTGAGTGAGTATACATGAGTGTATACTCACCCGTGTATATGTAAACACCCCTTTTTGCATACCTCGCAAACCTACCTATCATTATACATACGCATGTATCTATCCCTGCATGTGCTCACGCATCCGTATATGAGCACATACATTTGCAGCATACACTAGTGCCCCCCCCCCCTTTACATATGTGTATATATCTGTACTTGCTTTACATATAACTACCTCTACGTACATACATACGTACTTACATACATACATATACTTAATTATTTATCCACCTTCCTACATCCT
>NW_020869540.1:124086-126586 GCF_003789085.1 Penaeus vannamei | reverse complement strand
CAAGACTTCCAGCAAGGTCAGCACCCGTGCAGTTCGTCAAACCAACTAATGTTCTTTCTTCAGACGAGGCTGTCAAACCTTTCAATCCTCCTAATGAAGTTTCACATCCTTTTGCTTTTTCTTCCCCATTGCCTTAATCCCTAGGGAGGTCGGCCATTCGAATACGCTGCCCCCGAGTTGGTCTATCCTGTGCATCCTCCTCTTTTAAGTTTAGCATTCCTAGGTCTTCATGCTCATTTTCTTTCCATCTGCTCCTTTGTCTTCCAACTGATCTTCCTCCTACCGGGTGTTGGTATGCTATCTAGATGGAGTCTTCATCTCTTAATATATGGCCCAACCGTCTTATTTTTTCTTATCTGATTTTATTCTGACTGTACTTGCTTCAGTTCTAACTTCCTTTCTTTTCCTATCTCTCACTGAAATCCCTAACATCCATCTCAGCATCCTTAGTTCGGTTCTGTCTATCTGTTGTTCTCTTTTCCTCAAAGCCCATGTGTCTGCGCCATACATTATTACTAGTCTTACTATTTGTTGCTTAGTTTTCAGTTTTGTCTTGCTGGTATCATTTTCTTCATAATGATACAGCTAACCTCCCTCCGTTTTGCCCAGCCTTTCTTTATTCTCTCACGAACATGTCCCTCCCCCCTTAGCAATCATGTCTCCCAGATATTTAAACCTTTCTACTTGTTTCATGGTATTGCCGTGTGAGTCTTTAACGTCTAATGATTCAACTCATCCCTACTTTGCACTAACCATTAATTCTGTCTTTCCTGAGTTTTCAAACTTCAACGAGCTTTTTCTGTAGATCTTCAATTTTACCATTATGACTAAGTCATCTGCATAAAGCAACTCACATACCCCTTCTGTAGCTATATGATGTGTTGATACATTTATTATTACCAATAAAATGGACTTGATGTCAATCCCTGGTGTAGTCCCACTCCTGTTTCGAATTGCTGCGATTTTCCTTGCAAGGTACTACTCTGGTCGTACTGCCCCTATACACTTCTTTTACTAGGTCTATTAGTCGTTCACATACTTTTTTTTTTCTTTTAGGCCCAGTACTCTGGGTACCCGCGCCATACGTCTTTTCTAGGCCAACAAACGCATAACACATTTTTCCATTTGCCTTCAATCCTTTTTTTTCTTTTTTTTTTTCTGCCTTTCAATTTATAAGGCATTTCTTGTGCACTTTCCTTCATAAACCCAAAACTATTACTTATTTTGACTTCATCTCTTAATCCCGTGTCTAATACCCGCTCTCCCACTTTCACCAAATGCTTTGTTAGCTTCATTCCCCTCTGGTTTTCAAATGAGTACGTTTCCCTTATTTTTGCATATAGTTATTAGTTCCCCTTTCTTCCAATCCTCAGGAATTTTCATCTCTTCCACTATTTCTTGTGCTGTTTCTATAACCCGCCCTTCTCCCTTTCCCCCCGTGCCGCTTCTCCTAAAATGACTTTACTTATCGCCTTGTAATCTCATCTCTGGATATTCTCCAGATATTCTCTGGATTTATTGGTCCGAACGTTTTATTCAGCAAGATGTTGAATTACTCCTTCCATCTGCTCCTTAGGTGCTTCGTCTTGCAGGTCTTCTGTTTGTATCCTTTGCTACTCCTGTCTTTCCCAAATCCTGTCTCTTCGTCTGTCTAGCTTTCACTGCTTCACAAATTTTCTTCTCTCCTCTTTCCTATAGCTCCTTTTCTGTTTCATCGTTGCTTATTCTATTGCCTGTTTTGCTTCCCTGTTTGCTATTTGGTATTTTCTTCTGCCTATACTGCTTTCTCTCTTACATTCCTTACGTAGTTTCTTACTCTGCAGGATTTCCCACCGTTCATGTTCTCGTGTACTTCTGCGGCTGAAGTTGGACTTTCTCTCAACACTTTCTATTTTTTTGTCCACTCCTTCCCTATCTACTCTATTTTCCAATTCTACACTTTCTATTTCTTTAAATCCCATGTTCATCTCCTTTCAAGTTCCAGTATTGGTTTCTTTTTGCCGGTTAATCTCATTTTACGTTGTCTCCATGTACTATCCATTGCCAGTCATCTGTTGTGTCACGCAACTTTCTCATGGAATTACTTTCTTCTCTCGCTTTCCTTTTCAATAAGTGATCAATTTGGATCTTGTGGAACCCACTATCGCTTGAGATCAGATGTTTTCTTAAACAATGTGTTGGCAAATATGAGTTCTGCACTCTGCGAAGTCAAGCATTCTACCCCTTCATTATTGATTCGTTAGTTGGGGCAGGCTAAACGCGGTTGTCGTATTTCATTTATTCAATTAAATGTAACAAGATTCGACCTGCACAAAATAATGATAATAATACTACATGATAAACCTGCTTTAATATAATATATATATATATATATATATATATATATATATATATATATATATATATATATATATATATATATATACCGTATATATATATATATATATATATATATATATATATATATATATATACATATATATATATATATATATATATA
>NW_020869540.1:111586-114086 GCF_003789085.1 Penaeus vannamei | reverse complement strand
TGGACGTCATTCCCGTTCAGCCCGAAAATCGGACAATATAAGATGCTCCAGAGATTTCTGCCATGAAATTTGCTGGTTCATTTGTAATGTCTATTTGGTCTGTGAGGATTATGCCAGCTACCTTCAGAGGAGGAAGGGAAACGGATGTGCTCTTTCCAGCAATCTTGCACACCTTGCTAAGGGGATCCCAGAATTAACCGAGGAGACATACTGTCTCCATGAAGTCCGTCTAGCCTCCTTGAGCACTCGCCTGGCCTTGGTTTAGGTCCTTTTACAATGGATCAATGTCATATTACTGGGACGTCGTTTCAGCTGCCTTAGTGCATTTTTCTTGCTATGACAGCTTGTTGGCAATCATCAAACCACCACCGTACCATAGGTCAATGGTACTGCCTGCTACTCTTGGGAATGGTTGCTTCTGCTGCGAGAAGAATTCGTGATGTGAAGTGATAAACAACATATTGAGAAAGATAATCTTTCACAGATCCATGCATTTCTGCAGCTGATCTAAAATATTGAAGTCTGCATGTTCAAGTTGCCATCTCTTCAATTTATTGGCTGATATACCATTCACCGCCTCCAGAAGTATTGGGAAGTGCTAGATTCCATGTAAATCTTCCATGTCCTGCCAAGTGAAATCCAACTGTGCAATGAATGAATTGCCAGGTCAGTATTGGAGAATGTCCTAGCTTAAATTTGGAAGTGTGTGGGTGTGTCACTGTTCAGAAATACTGCATCTACTCTTGAGTTTCAAGGTCCATCCTTGAGGGTTGTACAGTGTCTGCAGGTGGATAGCCTGAAAAGGAAAATCCTGATGTACCATCACTGCTACTCCTCCATGAAGTCTTTTATCAAATGTTCAATAATGGATCTTCAACTTGAAATCCTCTTAAGAAAAGTGGATGATTTACCTTAATGTATATATATATATAATATATATATATATATATATATATATATATATATATATATATATATATATATAACTGGAAGAGGAACTAAAGAAGCACATCCACATTTTCATTCTTTTGGGGTTCATTGACTCAGACAGCGGGCCAAGCCTTTCTGGAAGGCTTGCCAGTTGGCCTTGTCTGTTTTCTATTTGGGGATGTGTTGCAGTCTTTGGACTGGACCAACATTCACGAGGGTAATGACTGTGCAATAGTGATCACTTGTAACCGTATCATCGACACTCCACCGAATTCTCTCCACCATTGTTGCAGCGGCAAAGGTAAGGTCTAGGACCCCTCCCTTCACATGCATTGGTTCTTGGGTGTTGAGAAGAGTGATCTCAAGGAATGTGTCAAGCACCTCTGCAATATGAATGCCTGCCGCATTCGGCCTTTTGCGGGGATTCAGTAGGGATAGGTATGCATTGAAGTCTCTCCCTATGATAACTCGGTCTTGTGCTGCAGTCCCACGGACCTGGTTTAAGTCTAAGCTGTCACATAGTGGTTTGTTATATACATTGTATAGTTTCAGAGGGCCCCAGGTAGGTGAATCTCAACACCAAGATTGCTTCTTTGACCAAGGTCATCAGGCCTCTAGCACCGTCTAGGTTTGGAGTGGCGAAGACGTGGTAACCTGATAAGTGAACATTACTTATAATTAATGCTCCTTGCTCGCACTATTGATTAGAGAAAGGAGCTTTTTCTATTATAGTTACAGATGTTCCACTGTAGAATGCTTAGATTGTGTGCCATAATGGTTACTCAGTGTCACTTACATCATACTCTTCTCCAGCCTCAGAAGCCCCAGTGCTGGTGGCATCTGGCATGTATAGATCCTCGTTGATTGAGGATCGTACATCTTCAAAGCGGAGTGGTACTCTGCTTAAGGGTCTACTGAGAGAAGTAGAGCCTAGGTTAGAAGTGCCACCTCGAGTCAAGGGACCAGACCTTGGCTGTACAGGCTCGGCCTGTAATGAGGGCATCCGCTGCACAGTTACAGTCTGGTCTGACAAACTAGCTGAGGTTTCAAACGATGTCTCCGAAGCTAACTTGCTATTAAAACCGTTTTGTGGTGATAACTGGGAGGGGAACGCGGTTCTGACTTGGTTGGCTGCTTCCAGCTTCCTCCCCTTCAGGGCTGCAACAGTCTGGGTCATTGCCATCATGGCAACCTGGACTGCCTTCTCCGCCTCCTCGCTAGTCCTCCCCAAGGCTGTTGCTACTGCAGAAACAACAGCACTCAACAAGAGGGTTCTTTTTGCGACCACTAGCAAGCCTGGGAAATTCCTCTGTATTAGAGGTATCCAGCTTTGGCTGGGGAGGCGTCTCATTCCTCTTAGGAGGTCGTGTAGTCTTTTCCCTTTTGTTCTGTCTCCAGGCGTAGGTGCCTGGGGGCGCAGGAACAAAGTCAGGACCCTTTTTGGCTTGCTCCTGCCTTTTGAGGACCGCCTGTTTCCTGGCAGAGCAAGCCAGGCTTCAGACATGATGCCTCTTGGCGCAGTTGGGACATTTGGTGATTATGTCCCTCTGGCCATCTTTGTGTGCCTTGA
>NW_020869540.1:89303-91803 GCF_003789085.1 Penaeus vannamei | reverse complement strand
ATTCTTATTTTAGTTTTCTTCCATGAAAGTTAGATCATTAAATCAATTCCTGTGCCCCTCCGGCAAAGGCCAAGGCATATAGGAATATAGTATCTTCTTAGGGAAGGATTAACCCAGCAAAGTTTTTTATTGTCGTTTTATTTATTATTTTATCTATTAATTTTATACTTGTCCCTTTTTCATATACCAGGCTTTGAATAAATATTCATTTTAGTCGGAATATTGTTGACCATTATATTTTTTTCTTTGTACATAAAGGATAAGAAGATATAGATATATATAGATACATGCTTACATACATACATACATACATACATATATAATATATATATATATATATGTGTGTGGTGTGTGTGTGTGTGTGTGTGTGTGTGGTGTGTGTGGTGTGTGTGTGTGTGTGTGTGTTATGTATATGTATATTAGCATTTCATATTTGTAATATGAATATGCCTAAGAAGGGAAAGAATAAATATGATGAATAGGGAAGCCCTTATTATTTTAACAAATCAAAAAATTAAGAGTCGGGAAAAAACAAACAAAAACTCCATTAAAAGACCCATCTTGATCAATCTTTTATTCCTAATTCACTGAAAAGAAATAAAACTAGAAACGAAACAAAGAAAAAATTAACTGCGATAAACATCCCTTGATCATTTTGTTTTCCTCTGTTTAACCTTTCGTCTTCGTTTTGCCACAGTCCAGCCTAGGGCAGCAGCTCGGGTAAGGCAGTGATTTCTCTTGCACAATTCTGCAGTTTGCGGGCAGGACCTCCACGCCGCAGCTGAAAGAAGGACGATGAAGAGGAAGGAATGCAATAACATTCACTGAGACCAAACAAACTAATAAAGCGAACACACACACATGTACATTTGTGTGTGTGGTCAAGTGTGTGTGTGTGTGTGTCTAGGGTGTGAGTGTGTGTGTGTGTGTATGTGCGCGTATGTGTGGTTGGATGTGTGTGGTGTGTGTGTGTGTGTGTGTGTGTGTGTGTGTGTGTGTGTTTTGTGTGTCTGTGCGTTCTGTGCGTGCATTTATGTGGCATGTGGGGTATGCGGTTATGTGTGCTGATATATGTATGTGTGAGTGTGTGCACACACACACACACATACATATCTATAGATATATAGATAAACAGTAGATAGTAATGGATATATATATATATATATATATATATATATATATATATATATTATATATATATATCATCATCAGCCTGAGTCAATCCACTGCAGGACGTAGGCCTCTCCATTCTTTTCCAGGTTTTCCTGTCTTGCGATGTTTGTTTCCAGTCTTGGCCCCCAAATTTCGCTATTTCGTCGCGCCATCGTGTCATTGGTCTGGCTCTTGGCCTCCTTATGTTATTTATAGTCCAGTCTGTTACTTTCTTTGTCCATCTGTCGTCTTGTCTCCGACATGCATGTCCTGCCCATTGCCATTTCTTCTTTTTAATGCTCCCGAGTATATCTTCTACCTTCGTCTGTTCTCTGATCCACGTCGCTCTCTTCCGATCTCTCAGGCTAATTCCCATCATTGATCTTTCCATCCCTCTTTGGGCGCTTATTAGCTTCCTCTCCAATAACCTGGTTGTAGTCCATGTTTCTGACCCATAGGTCATAACTGGGAGGACGCATTGGTTAAAGACTTTTCTTTTTAAGCACAATGGCAAGGAACCTCTTAGTGTGCTACTGTGCCTGCCGAAGGCACTCCAGCCTAGACTGATTCGTCGCTTTATTTCCTGTTCACTAGATGTGCCTGTCTGCACGAGTTGTCCTAGGTATATATACCTGTCTACTACCTCTAGCGCTTCGCCTTGTACATGTATTTGTTTGAGTGGGACTCTGCTGTTGAACATAACCTTAGTCTTTTTCTTGTTCATCTTAAGTCCGACTTTTAGGCTTTCTCTATTCAGATCGTTTATTAATTGCTGCAGTTCATCAGCTGATTCACTAAGGAGAACAATGTCGTCTGCAAATCTTAGGTTGTTTAGGTGTTCGTCTCCTATTTTGATACCCTTCCCTTCCCATTCTAGTTTCTTGAATATTTCCTCGAGGCAGGCTGTAAACAGCTTTGGTGAGATGGTGTCGCCCTGTCTAACGCCTTTTTTAATTGGTATTTTATCGGTTTCTGTATGGAGTTTGATGGTTGTTGTCCCATCTTTGTATATATCCCAATATATTACAATATACCTCCTCTACTCCCTGTGGTTGAATAGCACCTAATACTGCTGGTATTTGTACAGAGTCAAATGCCTCTTCATAATCGATGAATGCCATACACAGGGGTTTCCTATATTCGTTTACTTTTTCTCTTATTTGGGTGAGCGTGTGGATGTGATCTGTTGAGAATCCGCTGCGGAAGCCTGCCTGTTCTCTAGTCTGGCTAGAATCCAGACTGTCAGAGATGCGAGCTGTAATGACTTTCGTGAACAGTTTGTAAGTAACCGAAGGAGGCTTATTGGTCGGTAATTTTTTAAATCCTTTTTATCGCCTTTTTTGTGTAA
>NW_020869540.1:74593-77093 GCF_003789085.1 Penaeus vannamei | reverse complement strand
AGTTTCCCTGTTGCGATGTCTCCTGCATCTAATATGAGGTCTATACTAATTCCGTCTTCGCCTGGTGTTTTCCCTCTCTTCATGCCTTTAAGTGCTCTTTTTATTTCTTCTTTTGTGATATTAGGTACGTCGCTAGTTACCGCGTTTGCTTCTATTTGTGGCTGTTCGTTTGAGTTGTATAGATCCCTGTAAAAGTCTTCCACTACTTTGATGATTTCATTCTTGTTATGTGTTACTTCTCCGTCTGGTTTCTTAATTGCATACATTTGATTTCTCCCTATTCCTAGTCTTCTTTTAGCTGCTTTCATGCTGGTACCTGAAATCACTGCTTCATTTATTATTTGAGTATTGAATTTCCGTACATCTTCCCTCTTCTTTTTATTTTATGGTCTTTGTTAGTTCAACCAATTCTATCTTGTCCCTATTTGACGATACTTTCATGTCTCTACGTTTTTGCATAAGCTGTTTAGTTTCTACCGAGAGCTTGCTGGAGCTTCGATTGTCGTTCTTTCCGCCTACTTCAAGTGCAGCTTCTTTTATTATGTCATTGAACTGTTTATTGATTTGGTCGATGTTGAGATCTTCGTCGCGGAGGAGTGAATATCTGTTTTTGGATGTTTAGGCTAAATTCTGTTGCTCTGATCCTCAAGTTAGCCAAGTTTGGCTGTGGTTTACTCATTAGTTTGTTCCTTTCCCTTCTGAGATGTATTTTAATTTCGCCTCTCACCATTCTATGGTCGCTGCCTACATTTACTTTATTTATAACCTCTACATTTTTTATATATATCGCGCCTATTTGAAATTATGAAGTCAATTTCGTTTTTGACGTCAGAAGGCGACTTCCATGTCCACTTCCGTTCTAGTCTTTTTTCGAAGAATGTATTCATGATACTGAGTGATCGAGCCTCCGCAAATTCGACTAGCATTTGTCCCCCTCTCGTTCCTAGTGCCTATTCCATGGTTCCCTACTGCGGTTTTCGCCCTCTGTCTTTTTACCTATTTTGGCATTAAAATCCCCCATAATTATTGTGAAATGGGATTTTGTTCTCTCGCTGGCTAAGTGAACATCTTCATAGAAGCTCTCTATTTCTTCATCACTGTGGCTGCAGGTTGGAGCATAGACTTGAATAATTTTTAAGTTGTACCTAGTGTTTAGTTTTATTGTTACAGAAGCCACTCTTTCGCTGACAGTATAGAATTCTACGATGCTCTTTTCTAAGCGTTTGTGTATTAAGAATCCTACCCCTAATTCCTGTTTGCTACAGAGGTTTTCCTCTCCAATAGAGCACGTGTCCCTCATTTAATAACTTCTGCTCTTCACCTAGTCTTCTAACTTCGCAGAGTCCTACTACATCCCATTTAATGGAAGAGAGTTCCTCTGGTAAAGCTAGTAAGTCGGATTCAGTTCTCATGGTCCTTATATTGTATGTGCAAAGGTTCATCAACGTGGGGCGGCCTGTCTTTACCCGGATATTTTTAGCACCCCCTGCTCCGGAGCGATCCTGATCGCCGCCGTAACCAGGGCTCCTTCGCCTCCGGGGAATGGGGGCCATGGCTGGATGCGTTTGTTCATGGAGGTGGACAGCCGATTTACCTCCCACCTACTGGCTTAGGTGTATCTTGGTGGGAGGGGAGTAATTTAGCCGGAATGCCATTGATAAGTCCCCCCAGCAGGTTTGGTCCTACCTGGAGTGGACTTAGGAGCGGCAATGCACGGCCTGCTCACTACTCCCGTGAGCTGGGCTTAATTATCAGAAGTGCATATATGTTTTATTTTATTTTATTTATTAACTTAATTTGTGCGTATGCGCACCTGATGCAGACATATTCATTCCCGCACATGCTCTAAGTACTACGCATATGCTCATTCCCACGCATATGCATATGCAAGCATACACATTTATTCTTGTATCTATGCTTATGGATATGGATACTTATTCTTACGTTATAAATAACTACATACATGTCCATCATAGTCTGACCTAGTCATATGTTCACATCGCCTGTCCGTTTATGCGCTTGTTATATGTTATTGATAAGTGAGTGAGTATACATGAGTGTATACTCACCCGTGTATATGTAAACACCCCTTTTTGCATACCTCGCAAACCTACCTATCATTATACATACGCATGTATCTATCCCTGCATGTGCTCACGCATCCGTATATGAGCACATACATTTGCAGGATACACTAGTGCCCCCCCCCCCCTTTACATTTGTGTATATATCTGTACTTGCTTTACATATAACTACCTCTACGTACATACATACGTACTTACATACATACATATACTTAATTATTTATCCACCTTCCTACATCCTGCACACACCTATATACGTATACCTTTACGTATACACATATAAATACCTACATATGTCTACCTATACATTCACCCACGCATACACATAAACACGCACATTATACATACCTATATACACATACACATATATACATGCTTATATACACATGTAAATGTACACATTCATGCCTGAAATA
>NW_020869540.1:59593-64593 GCF_003789085.1 Penaeus vannamei | reverse complement strand
ATAACCAAATAGTGTGATGTGTTGTCGTGTGTGTGGTGTAGTAGTGTGTGTGTGTGTGCAGTGTGTGTGATGGTTGTGTGTGATGATATGATGTGTGATGTGTGTGCTCGTAATGATAAATAATATATATAAATATAATATACTATATAATATATATTAAATATACAAATATATATATATACTCATAAAAAATATAAATATATAAATACTAACATAATAATATAATATATAAAATAATAAAAATATGTATAAAGAAAAGTAATAAATATAAATAAAATTAATAATATATATATATAATATAACAACACACACACACACACACAACACACAGCACAACACAACACACACTACCACAACACACACACACACACACAAAAAAAAACAAGCACCAACACAACAACAACCAACACATACAACACACACACACAACACACAAACACACAAACCACACAACAAACAACACACACCACACAACACACACACACACACACACAAACACACACACACAGCACACACACACACACACAATATATAAACTATAATATATATATAGTATAATACTAAATATAATATAAGTAAGACATATAAATATATAAAAAAAAATAAAAAATAAATAACTATATATATATATACATTTAATATATATATAATAAATATAATAAATAAATATATACATTACATATACTATATACATTTACATATATATATATTATAGATATATATATATATATATAATATACAATATATAATTATATAAATAATCTATAACTATAATAATATAATACAAAAGTAATATAAATAAATTAAATATTATATAAAATATATAAAAATATACAAATACACAATATACCTACACTATAAATAAAATAATATCATATATAATATAATACTACATATAATGCATATAAATGCAAAATATATAAAATAATATATATATATATATATAATATAAAAAAATATATATATAATATATATTAATATATATAAATATAAATAAAAATATATCTAATACTATACATATATGTATACTATATGCATATATGACATAAAAATTATATATATGGCCATAATATAAAACATATGCACATATATTATACAAAATGCATAATACATATAATACCTATATATAATATAATAATATATCATAATAATATAATATATATATAATAATAAATAAATAATAAATACTATAAATATAGCATAGATATGAGGTAGATAAATAGAACTAGATAGATAAAATAGAATAGAATAGATAGATAAGGATAGATGCATAGCATATATAATAATAATACATCAATAATACAATAATATAATAATATAAATAACATAAACTATAATAAAAAAGTATATATTATAATATATATACATATATAAAATTATGAAGAACATATATGTATGCCATATATAATATATGATCATAAATAAAAAAAACCCATATAAATATATGCATAATATAATGCATATTATAGCATATAATATACGATAATAATATAAAAATAAAATATATAAATATAATTATATAAAAATAAAAATAATATAACAAACATATATATAAATAAAAATAAATAATAACATAATATACAAACATATATACATAGGAATGTATATAATGATATAGTAGTAATATGTATATAATGTATATATATAATATAAATATATTATACTACATATAAATATATATATATAAATAGTAAATAAAATATATATATATGTATATGAATAATATATACAAAAATAAAAAAAAAAAAAAAGAGTAAAATAAAAAAAAAACCAAAAAAAAAAAAAAAAAAAAAAAAAAACAAAAAAAAAAGATAAAAAAAAAAAAAAAAAAAAAAAAAAAAAAAAAAAAAAAAAAAATTATAGTATATAATATAAATATAAATATACATATAAAAATAAAATATATATATAATACTATATACACACACAATACATCACACACCACACACACCACACACACAACACACACACACAAACACACACACACAACAACACACACAACACACACACACACACACACACACACACAACACACACACACACAACACACGCACACCACACACACACACACACACACACACACACACAAACACACACACACACACACAAACATAACACACACACTACACACACACACACACACACACACAACACACCACACACACACACACACACACACACACACATCACACACACACACCACTATAATAATATAAAAAACCAATAAATATATATAATATAATAATATAATATGTAATAATAAAATATAATATATACTAAAATAATAATAAATATATAATATATAAAATAACATATATGCATATAATGCATACTAATAGCATATATAGATAAAATACAATAATTATAATATATATATATATAAAAAAATAAAAAATATATTTAAAAATAAATATATATAATAACATGAAAAAAAACTATAATAATATACAATACAAATAAAAAATATACAATAAATACAATATAACATAATATACAAATAAACATATATAATAACTAATACAAATAAAAAATATACGTTATATAATATAATAAACATATATATACTAATTACTATAATAAATAATATATAGATATATCATATGCATATAATGACACATTATAAAATATAAATAATATAATATAATAAATATCCAAAAATAATAATAAAACTAAATATATAAAATAAAATATATATTACAATAAATATAATAATATATAATAATATTAATAAAAATATATATGAATATAATAAAAAATATATATAACATATATGACAATATACTAATAATAAATAATATGCAAAGTATATATATCATGCTTACTAATAATATATAAAATAATAAATATATAAACAAAAATATACTAAATAAAAATAATATATATAAAAATATATATATATAAAATAAATAATTAAATTACAAATAATATATATATATTGCATATGCATATATAATAATAAATTATAAAAAATATAAAAAAAAAGAAAAAAAATATATATATATATATAAAATAATATAGTTAATACTAATATATATGCATACTCCGTATGACAATAACTATCATCACACGCTATCATCCTACTCATATGCATATAATATATGTCAATACTCCATAACTAATATAAAATAATATAGTATAATTAAAATAAAAATATATTAAAATAATATATAAAAGTAAATATAATATATATATACTTATATAAGATATTAATCTACTATATACGAACTACCAATATAAATAATATGTAAATGATATAATATGTATAATGATATAAATAGCTATATAGATAGTAATTAATATAAATAATATATAGAACAATACTCCCAATATATATAAATTTAAATTATAATAAATATAATCATAACATAATAAATAATAACAAATATATAATATATATATATAATAAAAAGAAATACAAATATTATTCCAAAAATATAATAAATAATAAATAAATATAAATAATAAACGTAATAATAATAATAAATATAATAAATATCTGTAGATAGTGTCGTGTGATGTGTCGTAGTGTGAAACAAAAACAAAATAAAAAAACAAAAACAACACATCTGTGTGTGTGTGTGTAGATGATGTGTGTGTAAGTAGTTATATAGTGTGTGTGTGTGATAGTGATGTGTGACATAATTGATGATGTGTGATGTGTGTGGTGTGTGTGTGTGTGTTGTGTGAATACAATAATGTATATATACATATATCTATCTATCTTAATCTAATCTACTATCAATAATACTATCATAAAATAATAAAAATATAATAATATAAAAATAATATAAAAATAAATAAATAATACTATATATATATAGTAATAACACACATCACAACACAACAACAACCACACACCACACACACACACACAATATATATATATAGACACACAACCACACACAACACAACACACAACAGCACACACAGCACACAGCACAGCAGCACACACACACACACAGCTATATATATATATAATAATATATATTATATATATATTATATATATATATATATATATTATAATATAGTATATAGACATCACAAAACACACCAGCAGCGCAACATCACAAGCACATCACAACACACACACACAGCACAGCACACGTATGTATGGTATGTGTATGTATGGCATAGTATGCTAAATATATCAATGTATTATGTACATATCTAAAATATGTAGTAGTAAGGGTGAAGCATGTATCTAAATATGTATATAAGCATGAAGCATGTTCACAAGAAGCGAGAGCCCGGACCAAATAACCTGAACACACTTAACCCTTTATCTTTTCGCCGCAGCAAGGCCAAGGCCAGCCGACCTTGGTCCCTGTGACCTTAGAAACTTCCCCTTCCATGCATCAGGGCATTTGTTTCTGATGAAGTCATGTTTGGATATGTTGCGATGGGCATTCGCTGTGCCCCGGGTAGCAACCGAGGGTTCTTGGCGGCGCGTGTGGCGTCATGAGTAAATGCACCGTGACGTCATGTGTTAGTGTATATTGTCCATATATAACTATGAGTAGCTAAGAAGACACGGCATATGCCACTGTCCAATGATATTATACCCAAGGAAAAAGATGTATTTTGACGCAAATTTCTATCCGATTTGATATATTAATGCATAGGAAAGTGGCTTATTATTAGGGAGGAATAATGAAAGGGGAAATGTTAAGCCAGTGATAGATATTTACATATACTTACACAAGTTCACCTGTCAACAAAGAAGGGCATTATCAAATCTGTGAATAGTGAGGTCAAATGTTAATGATGTAAATATCTCCTATATTCAGTACGTAAGAATGTGTAATTACAAATTATTTTTGTAAGCTTTCATTCAGAGGAAGATGACTGATATGTGTACATAGTTCATACGTCTTTATTTGATTTACATAATTTGGTCATACATATGTATAAAAACGTCAGAAAGATAAATGGATGATAATATATTACTTTTTTTCGTAAATTCATTATTGTGAAGAAGATAATAGCGTTATATTAAAT
>NW_020869540.1:42093-44593 GCF_003789085.1 Penaeus vannamei | reverse complement strand
CCCCAAGGGGATGACTTGACAATGTCTTTACTTGTCACCCTTTGTGGGCCGAAGACAAATCCGATTACATGAGGTGTTAATAGGGCCATATATCACATAGGGGGAGGGAGGGAGGGACAGGGGGTTAGGGGAGGAAGGTCGCTTTGGCTTCGAGTTCCTGATCTGGTTTAGATCCACTTCCCTGCTGCGCTGTTTCGCCTTTCCGTTTTGCTGGAAACGTGAAGCCGCTATCCATACATGCGCACGCTTATTCTAAAAGTGTGTGTACTGGACCCATATATGCATAAATAAACATACACATTCACACACACACACCCGCACCCATACACACACACGCACACACACACACGCACACACACAGCACACACACACAGACACACACACACACACACATACACACACACACACACACACACACACACACACACACACACACACACACACACACACACACACACACACAACACACACACACACACACACACACACACACACATACACACACACACACACACACACACACACACACACACACACACACACACACACACGCGCGCGCACAATCAAACACACACAACAATCACACACACACAAACAAACAAAACACACACACACACACACATACATACACACACACACACACACACACACACACACACACACACACACACACACACACACACACACACATATATATATATATATATATATATATATATATATATATATATATATATATATATATATATATGTACACGTAAACACACACACATATATATGATAGATATATACACACAGATAAACGCACATAACACAAACACACACACACACACACACACACACACACACACACACACACACACACACACACACACACACACACACACACATATATATATATATATATATATATATATATATATATATATATATATATATATATTTTATATCTATCTATCTATCTATCTATCTATCTATCTATCTATCTATATATATATATATATATATATATATATATATATATATATATATATATATATGTAACATGATAGATATATGTCTGTCTCTCTCTCTCTCTCTCTCTCTCTCCCTCCCTCCTCCCTCCCTCCCTCTCTCTCTCTCTCTCTCTCTCTCTCTCTCTCTCTCTCTCTCTCTCTCTCTCTCTCTCTCTCTCCCTCCCTCCCTCCCTCTCTCTCTATAAGATGTTCTAAGAGCTCTTTTGTTTTATGGTGTGCAGGATACACGGTGTAGCTTAACTCTTTATTGCTAAGAGTTACAACACATACACAAGAATGACGATACATGAAGAACGGCGCTGGGTGGATCCCCCGGCTGGAGAGCCGGAGGGCAACTCAGGTCAGAAGCGGTCACTGAGAAGGTCGTTGAGGGTGTGAGACTGGGTCAAGATTGGTCTCCCTTTTATCCGGCCAGAGGGGGCGCTAGGGGCGCAAACAGGCGTGGGTGAAGCGAGGGGCAGTGAGCGTGGGGCACGCACATGGCGCCCCTGCCACAACACGTGGTCTAGATGTGGACACACATGGGAAGTAGGTATTGCATGTATTGTACCTTTATACGCTCGGCCACCACCTCAGCCTCGTCCTCGTGGCGTCCTCTGAATCACTTTAAGGGTGACCTATCATCGTACCCCATATGTTGGTCGTCTCGTCGCGTTCCTGTTCTCGGTTGTCCTCGTGCATCTCCTCGTTGTCGGCCTCTTCATCTTGGTCCTTGGTGCATCCATCCGTCATCGACGTCCACACGTCCTCGAAGGTTTCGCCTAGGTCATCCTTAACTTCGGTTCGTCCAGTCGTCCTCGCAGTCCTTATCCAGGCGGTACTCGGCGGCGTCATCGTCCACACGTCCTCGCAGATTCGTCCAGGTCCTTTTCGGCTGCGGCTCGTACCCGACGTCCTCGTAGCCTGCGCGTCTGGGTCTACGGCGTCCTGGGCAGGGGCGTCCTTTCGTCTGAAGGCGTCTTACTCCTGCGCTGGGGAGCTCCTGGAGTTTAACCGATCTACGGGCGTCCAGGCAGGCGGCTTTTCATAGCATCATGGGGCCTGCCCTGACGAGTTCCTGGTTCTTCACCGGATCTACGGGAGTACTGACAGGCGGCGCCCGTCCACTTGATCTGGGCGGCTTAGTACCTGCAATTTCGCGAGTCCTCGTCCTTTGGCCTGCGGCTATCTTCTGGCGATGTTCGTCTTACGGCAATGCAAGGCGATCGTGCTGCAGTTAGATCTCCTTTGATGCCGCGTCGGATATACATGTCCATATATATACATTATGAACTAGTTTATACACGTAAGGGCCAATATAGTAAGAGAAAAAGAAAGACAACAGAGAGGGAGGGATGTTAATTAAGTGCTGTTAGCCGTTATTTTTTTATACTAATTTGCAGTTTTTAATGTGGTTATTTCATCTATTTTCGTTTTTTTTGTATTTTTCAGGAAGAAAAATAAATGAGGGAGAGGAGAGTAGCAGTTCTCACGAACTTGCTTGA
>NW_020869539.1:1064342-1071336 GCF_003789085.1 Penaeus vannamei | reverse complement strand
TGTGTGTGTGGTGTATCAAAGAAAAATACATAGTGCCATAGAAAGAGCAATAATCCGAGAGACCGCTAGAAATCAGCAGAACAAAACAGCACTTCCCCAACAACCTCGTTCGACCTGCAACGGCCAATAAGGTCCCTTTACCGTACATTCGATCATTAAACAGAAAGCACACCAATACCCTCATTCCCCGGCTCTATTTTCGGTTACACAAATAGAATCTGTAAATAATTACTGGTCTTTGTCTCATTACGATGCAGGGATACCAACGTCGACCAGTGTTGCCAACCGGAGTATCACATCGAACACCAAATAACAAGGTTTCGTCGTTTCATTAACAAGAACGGGCGTGCATTTTTTTTTTTTTTTTTTTGGGGGGAGGGGGTCTTTTTCAATATCATGAACTGTGTCATGGAGAATTTGATGAACATTATTACGTCATTGTGGAGGTAATTGCTGTTAAATAATTACATTGTAGAATATTTCATACTGTTGGTTTTATAGACTAACCTGTCAACTATCTAGTTAGCGCTATCGTTATGCCTGTTTTTTTCTGAGACATTTTATGAAATCATAATCTTAATATCATTACTAAAATTATAATAATAATAATAAAAATATTAATGGCGAAAAAGATGATGAGCATGATAACAATAACACTAATAATAACAATAATAGTATCAACAATGATGCAAATAGTAATCATAATAAAAAATAACAATATTACAAGTAACAATGATAAAGGGGATTATAATAATGATAACAACAGGAATGCAGTTACTACTACAGGTACTACTACTAATAATAATAATAACAATAAAAATAATAATGATAATGATAATAATCATAAAGGTAATAACAACAACAACAATAATATAATAATAATAATAATACCAGAACAATAATGATAATAGCAGCAACATCAACAACAACAATATCAATAAAGGTGAAAACAATTATAACAAATATTATATTTACACCAATAACAACATGAACAACAATGTTAATATAATTATTATGACATTAATACTGATGACAATGATGAATAACAATAATAACAGCAATATGAATGATGATAATTATAATTACAATAGTAATAATAATAACAAGAACAAGAACAACAGCAACAACAACAATAAGAATAATGATAATAATAATAATAATAACAAGAACAATATTAATAATTACAAAAATGATGAAGATAATAATAATAATAATAACAATAATGATAGCTATAATAACAATACAAAATAATATCAATAATAGCAGTAGTAGTAGTAATAATAATAATATTAATAACAATAATAATAATAATAATAATGATAACAATAATAACAATAATAATGGTAGTAGTAGTAGTAGTAGTAGTAGTAGTAGTAGTAGTAGTAGTAGTAATAGTAATAATAAGATTAATAATAATAATAATAATGATAAAATGCTATTCATATTGATAATAATAAATAATAGTCATAAACAGCAAGGCTAGGATATAACATAGATACTGCTAGCGGCACCGACAAACACATACAACCAAATGACAGCAACAGACCCCAGGGGACAGTACCTTATACGAGTGCCGTGGGACGCAGGTGTCTCCCGTCGCCTGGCAGCTGCTACAGGTGTTGTCCGATCTCGCAGGGGTATCAGGCAGCTCGAGGTCACAGGTGAGATGTTGTGTCCCTCATACACACTTTTGGCACACCATCACGCTTGCCTGGGGTCACTATATCATCTTTTTAGGAAAGGTGGTTGGTTTCAATGTTTACCTTTTTTGTTTTTGTTTTTTATATTTATTTGTTTTCTTTGCCTGCTGAATCACACTAGGGAAAGGGGGCTGTGGCTATTGGCGTTGTGATATATGTATTGATACGTATGTAGGGCCTAGATAGATTTTTATTTTCTCTTTTTTAAGGGAGGAAGGGGGCTGGAAAGGCAGGTCAATCTTAAACTTCGTAATCACACACTTTGTTGCTCTTGATACATCTTTAACACATCAATAATCAACGATAATATATATCTCTTTAATTGCTCTTTTTAACACATAGAGAATAACACCTTGTTGACCCATATGATGTACGCTTTTACAAATATACGCTGAGGTATATATGATTTCGATATTTTGTACTATCAATTTATCAAATACCTTTTTTTTCTATCGCTTTAGTCCGTTTATCTATTTCACTCTGAAAAAAGAAAAGAAAAATGTTAATGTGCAATCAATAAACTATACAAAATTCAAATAAAACGTTTATAATGCCTGGACGGGGTTTACATGTCTGCGTACCAAAAACGTGGAGACTATGCAAAACATTTGTCGATACTGATACATATAAATACATATACAAATAAATAAACGAGAAATAGGAAAAATAATATATAAACATATAAGGATGTAGACATCCATGGTAGATTGACAAACTGACTAATACAGCTAAATATAGATATGAGGCGCTAGCAGTAAATGGTTAACACATATTTTTTCCGAATAAATATTTTTACGCTACAGAAATCCATCATGTATGAACAGACAATGAAGTTTTCCCTCAAAGACAAACTATTTTTAAACGAATTCCTTTAAAACTAAAATTCTGACTTTAAAAAGGGAATTTCGAACCACCCTCCCCCTCCTCCTCTATTTTCTTAATTTCCTCCAAAAGTCTCTTAGAATTATGTTTTCATAAGAGTGTTTCCATGTGATGTAACAACATATGTCGACATTTAATTTAGTTTCCCCTCCTCTTCAGCTTGTTGTTTCAACAATCGCCTATTTATTCATTGACAATTATCCTACTTCTAGTTCTCAATTTCCCCTTCACTCTGACATCCTTTCTCTTTTCTCCCCTCCCTTTTTATGTTCCTTTCCCTCTTCTTGTCCCTTCCCCTTCCTCTCTCCTTTCCCTCTCTCTCCTTCTCCCCTCCCTCTCACCTCCCCTTCCCTCCCCCCTCTCCCTCACTCTCAAATTTCCAGGTAAATAACGTGTGACGTAACACGAGGTCGCTGACGCCGCGTAAAGCAGCAGTTGCGTTACGTTCTGCGTTGCGCAAGCAGTAACGAGCGCGGCGGCGCATGCGGCCGGTAATTATCTTCACTTTTTGCTGCTCCTCGTTTCGTTTAGTTATTTCCGACCAATCATATATATATATATATATATATATATATATATATATATATACACAAAACATATATATATATACATATGTGTGTGTGTGTGTGTGTGTGTGTGTGTGTGTGTGTGTGTGTGTGTGTGTGTGTGTGTGTGTGTGTGTGTGCATTCCATTTTCACTGCTTTACTCACACCGAAAGTAATGAAGATCAAGATAATCTGGAACGCAGGAAACAATACACAATACAGCACAGAAGTTACGACGAATAAAAAAGAAAAGGGGGGGGGGGGAACAGGAAAAAAACAGTCGCACACTTACATACACCTACACAAACAAATGCGCAATATGCACATACACGTAAACAAGCAAGCCCAAGCCGGCCTCCCCCCCCCACCCCCCTGGCGCAGGAGGCCCACGCGAGGGGGGGGGGGAGGCCCTCAGCAGCCAACGACACTCGATCCCGCACGCAAGACGCCGTTCCTCTGTTCTTCGTGAACGTTATTCCGAGCGACGGCGTTCCCACGGCTAATGTTGCGCTCCGTTGCCCGTGAGTGTCTCCCCCTCCCCCCCCCCCCTTCCTATTATCCCCGCTCTCCTATTATTTCCTTTGTCTGGATCTGTCTGTTTACCTATCTGCATGAATGTAAATATGCGTGTGCTTAAATAAACACACACATACATATATGTGTGTCTGTGTGTGTGTGTGTGTGTGTGTGTTGTGTGTGTGTGGTCGTGCGTGAGCGTATTCATGGGTGTGGGTATGCACGAGTATATGTGTATACATTCGCAACATGGCAAATCAAATAAGAACGATGATTCCAAAACCGGCCCAAACGACACCCCCGCCCCCCCCCCCCCACACGCACACGGAAGGAACGGAGACAGACACGCAGACAGGTGTGCGGGCGACATGGACGCCGCTTCCTCATCATCGCAGGTGAGAAACTGTCAATCAAGCGCTGCCCGACGGACGGTCACGGGCGGCACAGACAGGGCTGACCGGCGTGGGCGTGGGCATGGGCGTGTGTGTTTGTTTGTATTTGTTTGTTTATTGTTTTGTTTCAGTGGCTGTGTATTTTTTTGTTTCTGTGTGTTTGTTTTTAGTTTCTGTGTTTGTTTGTTTGTACGTGTATGCGTATGCTTATGTGTGCGTGTGCCCATGAATATGCCTGTGTTTGCGCATGTATGTCAATCTATCTGTTCACACAAACATACCCACACGCACGTGCGCATGTCCCCGCGTGTGCCGAGAGGGTTTCCTCCGCGCCGTGTAGTAATGCTTGACTTTTTTAGTTTGATTTTCTTCCTTGTCACTCAAAATTGCGCAGGTGAGAGTGAAAGTGGACGAGGGAGGGGGAGGGGAGGGGAGGGGGGACGCACTGATAGACGGATACGAGCTCATCCACACCTTATGCACGCACGTAAACGCATGCGGATGTACTTCAGTATACCTACATATTTTGATTGTGGAGGAAGAGGGATAGAACGATAGAGACAAAGAGAAAGAGAAACATACAGACAGAGAGACGTCGGTACGTACGTGCACACATAGATACATACACACACACATATATATACATATACAGGGGGTCCTCGGCTTACGACGGTCTCGACTTACGACGTTTCGTGGATGCGACGCTAGAATTCTTGTACAGCAATTACAATTTATCTTCCATGTTTTCCTTTATCCCTAGTTATGCTTCCATGTCCGTTATATAAGTGTCTTAGCATGCTTTAGATTATGACTTTCATGCATATACACACACCGCATTAGCATATGTGAGTGACTTCAGTGTTATGTAAGTGCGTACTGTATTTAGGTGTGCTCCGACTTGCGTCAAAATTCGGGTTACGTCGCCATCGTAGGAACGAAACTGCGTCGTAAGTCGAGGACCCCCTGTATATATATATCTACACACACACACACACACACACACACACACACACACACACACACACACACACACACACACATATATATATATATATATATATATATATAATATATATATATATATATATATATATAGATAGAGAGAGAGAGAGAGAGAGAGAGAGAGAGAGAGAGAGAGAGAGAGAGAGATCTAAATGTGTCGATCTTAAGGTCATCACAATAAGCTGAATCAAAACGGAGATCGACAAGAAACATCGTCCGAAACCGTGCCCTCTTCGCTCGCCCGGAATCGCTCGCAATAGAGACTCGCCATAGCGCCCAGCCACGCCAGAAGAACTCAAAAATTATATTATCTATCAGGAACAATTTACTCGTAAATCCACCATAATCTCTGTCAACACATAACGTAATTCTTCGTTGATTCTCCCGCAATCTGTGTTTATATCTGCCAAAATCGTCTAATCTAAATCTATTTTTACAACGCAATCAAATGTAATCTATATTTATAATACCCCCCGCCCCACCCCTCCCCTCTCTCTCTCTCATGGCACACTCAGAGAGAGAGAGAGAGAGAGAGAGAGAGAGAGAGAGAGAGAGAGAGAGAGAGAGAGAGAGAGAGAGAGAGAGAGAGAGAGAGAGAGAGAGAGAGAGAGAGAGTGAGATAGAGATAAATAGATAGATAAATAGACAGAGAGAGAGTGAGATAGAGATAAATAGAGAGAGAGACAGAAAGAGAAAAGAGAGAGTGAGATAGAGAGATATATTAGATTAAATAGATAGATAGATAGATAGAGAGAGAAACCCTTAACGGCCATCCTTTCATGTGTCCTCATGCTCTGTTCCTCCGTCTTCTCCATTTCCTTTCTCCCTTTTTCAGTTACTTTTCTTACTCTATTCTATCCTATTTTCTCTCTGTGATTCCTTTCATTATCCTCCTCTATTCCTTTCTCTCTTCCCGCTGACTACGTTTTCTTTCGACCTTTCTCTTCTCTTCGGTTCTTCCCCTTATTCTCTTCTTCCTTTTTCTTGTTTCCCCTCAATCGACCCTTCCCTTTAACCTCTTTCCATATCCCTCTTCTGCTCCCTCGCACTCCCTTCCCTTCCCTCCTTCCTCCCTCTTTTATATATGCCTTATATTTATTTCTCTCTAATTATCTCCCTTTCTCTCTCTCTCTCTCTCTCCTCTCCCCCCCCCCTCTCTTTCCTCCCACCCCCCCCCTCTCTCTCTCTCCTCTCTCTTTCTCTCTCTGTGTCTATCTCTATTTGCTACCTCTCTCCCTCACTCAATCTTTGCTCTCTTTTCTTCTCTCTCTTACCCTTTGCCCTCTCTCTCTTACCCTTTGCTCTCTCTCTCTCTTACCCTTTGCTCTCTCTCTCTAACCCTTTGCTCTCTCTCTCTCTCTCTCACTATCTATCTATCTCTATATGTTCTCTCCTCTCTCTCTCTCTATTTGCTCTCTCTCTCTCGTCCTCTCCTCGCCCACCTCTCTCTTTCCCCTCTACCCTGTACCCTCTACTCTCCCCTTCTCTTTTTCTTTCTCTCTATCTCTGTCTCTCCTTTTCCCTCTCCCTCCCCCTCTCTCTCTCTTTCTCTGTCTGTCTGTCTGTCTCTTTCCCTCTAATCTCGCTCTCTTTCTCCACTCGTATTCTCTCTCCCCCTCCCTCTCTCTCCCTCTATTTCGCTCCATTTTCTCGCTCGCTCCATCTCTCTCTCCCTCTCTTTCATCTCATCTCGCTCCATATCTCTCTCTCGCTCCATCTCTCAAAGCACGTTCAAACATACCAACACGCACGCGCATTTATATATTAATGTAGGCCTATGTCCGATTCAATAACTATTTTCTCAAAAATAGATGTCCGAGGTGGATGAAATACTACAAGCTAATAGAGAACAAACATAAGGTAATTATAACATTAAGAAAACGAAAGAAAAAAGATGATAGAAGGCTGAAATGCAAATAACCATATTAATCAATATCTGGTTAACCTTCACTGGTA
>NW_020869539.1:1051842-1054342 GCF_003789085.1 Penaeus vannamei | reverse complement strand
TGTCATTGAACTGTTTATTGATTTGGTCGATGTTGAGATCTTCGTCGCGGAGGAGTGAATATCTGTTTTGGATGTTTAGGCTAAATTCTGTTGCTCTGATCCTCAAGTTAGCCAAGTTTGGCTGTGGTTTACACATTAGTTTGTTCCTTTCCCTTCTGAGATGTATTTTAAGTTCGCCACTCACCATTCTATGGTCGCTGCCTACATTTACTTTATTTATAACCTCTACATTTTTTATTATATCGCGCCTATTTGAAATTATGAAGTCAATTTCGTTTTTGACGTCAGAAGGCGACTTCCATGTCCACTTCCGTTCTAGTCTTTTTTCGAAGAATGTGTATTCATGATACTGAGTGATCGAGCCTCCGCAAAGTCGACTAGCATTTGTCTCCTCTCGTTTCTTGTGCCTGTTCCATGGTTCCCTACTGCTGTTTCGCGCTGTCTTTTTACCTATTTTGGCATTAAAATCCCCCATAATTATTGTGAAATGGGTTTTTGTTCTCTCGCTGGCTAAATGAACATCTTCATAGAAGCTCTATTTCTTCATCACTGTGGCTGCAGGTTGGAGCATAGACTTTAATAATTTTTAAGTTGTACCTATTGTTTAGTTTTATTGTTACAGAAGCCACTCTTTCGCTGACACTATAGAATTCTACGATGTTCTTTTCTAAGCATTTGTGTATTAAGAATCCTACCCCTAATTCCTGTTTGCTACCCAGAGGTTTTCCTCTCCAATAGAGCACGTGTCCTTCCTGGTCCCCGTCACGTCCGGTGCTGCTGCTGCGCTACGGCGACTAATACTTATCTGTTTGCTACCCAGAGGTTTTCCTCTCCAATAGAGCACGTGTCCCTCATTTATTAACTTCTGCTCTTCGCCTAGTCTTCTGACTTCGCAGAGTCCTACTACATCCCATTTAATGGAAGAGAGTTCCTCTAGTAAAGCTAGTAAGTCGGATTCAGTTCTCATGGTCCTTATATTGTATGTGCAAAGGTTCATCAACGTGGGGCGGCCTGTCTTTACCCGGATATTTTGATCCTGATCGCCGCCGTAACCAGGGGCTCCTTCGCCTCCGGGGAATGAGGGCCTTTTCTTTGTTTGTATGTTCATGGATTTTATATTGGGAAGTGGACAGCCGATTTACCTCCCACCTACTGGCTTAGGTGTATCTTGGTGGGAGGGGAGTAATTTAGCCGGAATGCCATTGATAAGTCCCCCCAGCAGATTTGGTCCTACCTGGTATGGACTTAGGAGCGGCAGTGCACGGCCTGCTCACTACTCCTGTGAGCTGGGCTTAATTATTAGAAGTGCGTATATGTTTGATTTTTATTTTATTTATTAACTTCATTTGTGCGTATGTGCACCTGATGCAGACATATTCATTCCCGCACATGCTGTAAGTACTACGCATATGCTCATTCCCACGCATATGCATATGCAAGCATACACCTTTATTCTTGTACTTATGCTTATGGATATGGATACTTATTCTTACGTTATAAATAACTACATACATGTCCATCATAGTCTGACCTAGTCATATGTTCACATCGCCTGTCCCTTTATGCGTTTGTTATATGTTATTGATAAGTGCATACCTCGCAAACCTACATATCACTATACATACGCATGTATCTATCCCTGCATGTGCTCACGCATCCGTGTATGAGCACATACATTTGCAGCATACACTAGTGTCCCCCCCCTCCTGTATATATGTGTATATATCTGTACTTGCTTTACATATAACTACCTCTACGTACATACATACATACACATACTTACTTATTTATCCACCTTCCTACATCTTGCACACACCTATATACGTATACCTATACATATAATATAAATACCTCCATATGTCTACCTATACATTCACCCACGCATACACATATACACGCACATATATATACCTATATACACATACACATATATACATGCTTATATACACATGTATATGTACACATTCATACATAAATATATACACCATATGTACAAATTTGCATATTTACGCCTTTAAACCCATGTATGCCCTCATGTATAAGCACGGAACATACCCATACATAATGTACTTTATCACAAAGCTATATGGAAGCTTATAGCCTTACGTAGACAAACAGTAGCATACATACCCATGTATCCGCACATGAATTTAAACTCGCCTACACTCATATGAACCTGTACACATATATACGCATGTACATGCGCACATATGCCCCTGCGCGCTTTCGTGCCTACGCGCACGAACGTATGAACCGTGTCTGCATAGGCGCACATATGTGTACATATATATATATATATATATATATATATATATATATATATATATATATATATATATATACATATACATAATATATATATATATATATATATATATATATATATATATATATATATATATATATAGTGTATACATACATATATATATATATATATATATATATATATATATATATATATATATATATATATGTGTGTGTGTGTGTGTGTGTGTATGTA
>NW_020869539.1:1029342-1036842 GCF_003789085.1 Penaeus vannamei | reverse complement strand
ATTTAAGAAGACGCGAGTGTCAAGGCTGTCGAGATGTTTGTCTTTATTTTCATTTCTGATTTTAGTTATTGGTGTTTCTTATTTTCTTACTTTATGTTTTAATTACTGGCATTATCATTATTCTCACAATAATGCAAATGATGATGATAATCCTCATCATTACTATTGTATCATTATCAGTCATTATAATTTTTATTATTATTATCATCATTATTATTGGTATTTTTTATCATTGTTATTATCATTATTATCATTATCATTATTATTATTATTATTATTATTATTATTATTATTATTATTATTATTATATTATTATCACCATCATTTTTACCATTATCATCGTTATCATCATCATCTTCATCATGATACTAATAACAGGGATAATAATTGTTATCATGATTATTATTACTGATGATGATAATAATGATAACAGATATAATACTATTGATGTTATTGTTGCTATTATTTTCATTATTAGTATCAGTATTAGAATCATTATTATCATTGTTATCACTATTAATATTATTATTATTATTATTATTATTATCATTATTATTATCATTATCGTTTTAGTTTTTTTTCTTATTGCTATCATTATTATCATTTTCATGATTATTATCATTATCATTACTATCATTTTCATGGAATCATCCTTATCATTATTATCATTTTCATGATTATTATCATTATCATTATTATCATTTTCATGATTATCATCATTATCATTCTTGTCATTTTCATGATTATTATCATTATCCTTACCATATTGATATCATTATTACCATTGTTGTTGTTATTATTATCATTCTCATTATTATCATTCTCATTATTATCTTTGGTATCAATATTATTGTTATTATTTTTTTCTTATCATTATCATTATTATTGATACATTTTGATAATAATACTGATGATACCAACAATAATGACGACAATGATAATAATAATAGTAATGATAATGATGATAATAACAATGGGGATAGTGATAATGATAATAATGATAATAATAATAACAAATTATTTATATTATCATTCCTGTTATTATCATCATAAGATCATCATTATCATTGTCCTGATTATCATCATTACCAGTGATGTCATTATCATTATGTTAACTTTATGTCATTATTATTAGTCGTAGCAGCAATAGTTCAATAGCAGTAGTATTACTATCATCACTTTTGCTATTACTATTACTGTGTTGATTATCATTATCATAGTTATCATCGTCATCATTTTTGCTATCGATATCACTATATCATCATCAATAGCAAATATAGCCGCAACGATATCGTTATCAGTACTACTACTTTTACTACAATATTTGTACTACTGCTGCTTCTATTACTGCTATTGTGATTATACCATCATTTTATAAAACGCAATAGACTATAATTTTCATTATCGTCATTATCATGATTATAAGACGAAGAATGATAACAGATACGGTAATGGAATGATAGTTGTTATCATCACTCTTATTCGACATTTTATCATTATTACTATTGTTTCATTGCCCTTATCATTAGAGTTTTTTGTCATCAATATTTCTGTTACTGTCCATTGTTGATCTAATGTTCCGTCATCATATATGTTATCATTATTAATAGTGATATAATTATCAGCATCATATTCATTATCAGCGTTTTTATTTCTACTATAGATATATTCTTCTCATTCTCAGCATTGTTAGTATCAATGTTCTTACCATTTCTTTCATAATTATCTTCTTCGTTATTATCACTACTACAGCTAGTATGACTAGTATTATTAGAAGTCGTTATCATTGCTAAAGCTATCATCGATTTCTCTATTGATATTACAATCATCATTACTGTTATTAATATCATTATCATTAGCAACTAAACCATTAGTATAGTAGCAGCTGTAGCATCATTGCCAATGTTTATTTATTTGTTTATTTTTTATTTATCTATTCATTTATTTTAATAATCAGGTGTATCAGCTGTTACTATCAGCGTTATCATCATTTTTATTGCTATTATCAATATCTCTACAATAACCCCATTGATAAAATAACAGTAGTAACAGTAGAAATGTCGTCATTGTTGCCATCATCATCATCGTCTCTTGTTCCTGTGATTACCATCATCAACTGCCCATTATCGTCATCATCATTAGCAATTAGCGATCGAAGTGCCAGGACTTGGTGACATCATCAAATCTATTACCATTATTATTATCTTATATATTTTAAAAAATTCTTTATTATCTCCATTATGCTTTGGGTGAAAAGAAGAGTAAGAATAATAATAATGATAAAACAGGAAAGACTGGAAATGAAAGTGAAGATGACTAGACAATCAGAAAAGACACGATAACGAGAAATTGCCGGTCAAGTTCACGAGAGAAAAGAATCAAGAAGAAAAAGAGAAAGAAGGAAAGAAAAGAAAACGAGGAAACACAATTGAAAAAAGGAGAAGGGAAAAAAACGATAGAAAATGGATAACGGGAAAAAGCGAGAAAGAAAACGGAGGAAAAAATGTTGCCAAGTCAGCGTTCGATGTGTGATTTCAAGAGCAATCGGCGCTCGTGAAAAGCAGCGAACAAAAAAGAACAGAAAGGAATCTTAATGTTGGAAAAAACGGAGGAAAAAGTATGGGTTTGCATGGAATAAAAAAAAGAGAAACTGTGTTAACGGAACTGAAAAATAAATAAAATGATAAAGTAAAAGTTGCAGTTGCTACAAATGCCAATTTCCCCCCTTAATGCCACTGCGTTTGCCGCGTTTGGTTCGCTACTTTTACTGCTGCTGTTGCTACGCCCGCTGCTGCTCCTCCTGCTGTGAAATGGCTCTGCTGTGGATTGCACCACAATTTCGCATTTGCCTTCACTCCCGTTGTTAAAGGCCAGCTGAGGTATAGATGTGACAGAACGAATCGGGTAAATGAAAGCAACTGCAAACACACACATACATACAGACATGCACACACACACGCACATGCACAGACAGAAACAACCACATACCCACACACACATACACATAAACAAACAATCAAGGCAAACAAACACATGCACAGACATACGCCTATCCACCAGCAGTCCCCATCCCTCACCCCCCCCCCCCCAGGCCTCCTCCGCCCTACCCCTACCCTCCTGCTGGCCCATCCGCCTACCTGCTCTCGGTCAATCACACCATCTGCTAGTAGACCCTGCTACACCCATGATCAATGGGGGGGGGGAGGTTTTGCAACGAAAGCATTGCTAAATTGCGATCTTTCTTTTTATATCTTTAGGTTTTCTCTCGTCGCATGCAGGTACATCGTCTTTTTCTAGAAATACTCTTTTCTCTCCTTCTCTCTCTCCCCCCCCTCTCTCTCTCTCCCTCTCCCCTCTCTCTCTCTCTCTGCTCTCTCTCTCCCCCCCTCTCTCTCTTCTCTCTCTCTCTCTCTCTCCCCCCCCTTCTCTCTCTCTCGAGCAAGTAAGAGTGAGAGGAGGGGGGGATGAAAGTAAAAGTCCAAACTAAGTAAAGGAAGCTATGTAATGTATGCGCACGTGTTCCCTCATTTTCATGTTTTTTTAACTTGTCTGTGTAAACGTATGGTACTTGTATGTCTTTCTTCATGTGCGGGCTAATGTATAGGTTTACGTGTGTGTGTTTGTATGTACGTACGATATGCGCCCGTTCCTTTATTGAAGTGATATGATATGTAAATATGTTTCTGTGTGCATGCGTGTGCGTATTTTGCGTTTATGTGTATACAGTATGTATCCGTGTCAGTGACTGTGAGTTTGTTTGATGCATACATGTGCTGATGTGTGTTCTTTGCGTGGACGCGTTTGCACAAGACTGGAAGTTATGATGTCAGCGTCGGCTCGAAGGGTTGACAAGGTCTTGAGGATAATCTCCTTGTTGAGAAGATTCTGGCGTCGGCTCCTTCGAGATCTCACGCTGGGTGTCGAGTCTCGGTCCAGCTGATTTTTTTTTTTTTTTATACAATGTGGTTATTGTACTTCTTTCTTTTATTTACATTTTCTTGTCTTTCTTCTTCGTCTCTCTTTCTTTATTTTCTTGATATTTTTTTATAGAAATAATGATGTTAAAGTATGTGTCGGGAGCTGCATGACAAATCTTTAGAAAATGTACTTGACATTCGTATGGAATAAGAAAAACCGAAGTTCCAGTTTTTGTATCGTTTGATGGACATTACTTTTCCAGTATATTGGACGACTCAACAAACTTTTTTTTTCTTCTTTTTTTAATAATTGGATTAGAAAACAGATCCGCTTTGCAACGCGAAGATGCAAGATTCCGCATCACTAAATCACGTGTAATGCGTACGTGTCCAACATCGCGGAGTCATGCACATGATCTCAGGCACATATGATCTTTTCTCTCTGTTGCTCTTGATTTTTTTTATATTTGTCTATTTCTTTATTCAATTCTATTTCGACCTACATTATCTTTCTCTCTCTTTTCTTTCTCCTTTCTCCCATCTCTCCCTCCATCCTTCTCCCTTCCCTTTCATTTACTCGGTCATCTCCTCTCTCTCTCTCTTCTTCTCTCTCTCTCTCTCTCTCTCTCTCTCTCTCTCTTTCTCTCTCTCTCTCTCTCTCTCTTCTCTCTCTCTCTCTGTCTCCTCCCCCCCTTCTCTCCCTTCTCCTTTTACTGTTTCTTCCGTATACATAAATTATACATTTATACTACGCATACAAAAATACAACACATACCAACAAAACACATCGAACAAACAAACACACATACGTAAGAAAAATAAAAAACAAAATAACAAGACACGACACAAAAACACGGAACAACACAAACCATGATTCTGCACGGGAAACTGGAGATTCCTTCTGACTGATAGGTGTAGTTTCACAAAATTATCTAAAAAACATATATGAGTTATACATATATATATATATATACTATATATTAATATGTATGTATAACACAGCATATAATATTATATATATGAAAGCACCTCATCCCGACAACAACACTACACAAGCCGAAACACAGACGACAGATAACAGACAATCACACACACCCACATACACACTTTAGTCACACACCACACCCCACACAACTTCAAACCACAATCTCTGAGTATCACACACAACATATCACCTCGACACAACAGGACTCTACAACGTCACTCTACCATCCCTTTGCTAATCCCCAGCAACATCACATCCCACAACTCACACATCCGTCCCAAACTCCCTCCACCCCGAGAGAAACACACAACTACCACCCACAACACACACACGCGCCCACGCATCAGGTGCTCATGTACACACACGAATTCGCTCGCACCTCGCTGGGTGGGTGTCCCCACCAACATCGCAGAAAGTTACGACCACAATATAGTATCAAACGCGCCGTGACACCCGATACTCATGAAGGCAGCATTACCATGTGCTTTGTTTCCGGCATCTCTAACAATGACACGACGGAAAACTGCTCCCCAGGGTAGTCGATTCTGCGAGCAAGCTGACGAACATGAGGAACATCGGCGAGGAACCGGCCTTCCACAATTCGCGTCTTGCACTCACACACAAAATGACGGGCGTCCTCGCACGCTGGATGGAAGCAGGGTCGCTGCCCGTAAAAGGACTCGCGCAGAAGTAGCTGTTTTAGGGAGGGAGTTGGTGGGCAGACGCCTGAATGTGGGTCGTATGATGTTTGGATTTTACATACACGCAAACACAACAAAAACAAGAATTTACGGAGATGGCTCGCACACGGCCCCACGACACACCCCGGTCACGACTCGTTCACCCGGCACCCACCACACCACCAAACAGCAGACACGCACCACACACCCTCACACACGCAGACAAAACAATCCAGTGGAGACACATACACAACACACGAGCACTCCACTGTTCGGTGCACGCAACGTGCGTATGCCATGAGTTATGCATACCTATCTTTAGCATATGCAGACATGTGTAAATTATGGATTTATGTTTACTATCATATATTATTATTATATATATATTATACTTATATATAATATATAATTATATATTATATATATATATAATATATAACTTATAGTTTAAAATTTATAGATATATATAATAATATAATATATTAAATAAAATATTATATATATATTATATATATATATTATATATATTATATATTAATATAATATATTAATATAATATATAATATATATATATATATATATATAAAATATATATTATAATATTATATATATATAATATATAATATATATAATATTAATATATTATTTATAATATATATAATATATATATCTATTTATATATATTTTATTATAATATGTATAATATATATATATTATCGTATATATATATTATATTATATATATTATATAATATATATATATATATATAGTATTAGTAATTTATATATATGTTATAATCGTGTATGGTGTGTTTGTGTTATAGATAGATAGACAGATATTTATTTACACACAAATACAACAATACACCCATCCACCCACACTAACTAGATGTCATATATCTACACACATACTAGCATTGACATCAATAGATATTTTGTTTAAGATCATTAACATTCTGTTATTAACATTATTCGAACTATCAATGTGAGAATCAAGAAAATAAAAAAAGCTAATAAAACACTTTTTGAATATCTAATTTATTCCATTTAATACACTTTCACAGCGTATTACAAGAGTTAAATAGAATGAAAACATCACAACTCTTTTTGAGTAATACATACAGGTGTAAAATACTTTCTTCATCTCATCATGGCTGAAGAGTAACAAAGCATAATTTTTTAATTTATCCATTTTAATATCACTATCACAACATTGGCTGTGATACCCTTGACAATGGAATACGCGTTTAGTAGCTACCATAAAAAAGACCAAACAAGAGAAAATTTGGAAACAAATTGCTCACATCAATAAAGACCTAATGTAAAATTAAGCCTGCTACTTGGTAAGATAATAATAAGTTTCATCTATTCAATTCATGCTAGATGAAAATGTTAAATACAACTAAAACCGGTCTTTACAAAATGCAACTCCATCGATACAACTACGGTAATTAGATAATGTGAGCAAAAGGAAAGAGTAATTGCAGATGCAAAAATAATTTCTTTTCAGAAACATGAAGCTGCTCAGTGACACAAAAAAAACAACAAAAAACAACACATGGAAGCCTTTTATCTGGATCTATAAAGAGGTAAAATCTTCAAAGACAGCTTTACTTTGGCTGAGATGCTTATCACAACTTTCTTATCTTTGACAAAGATCGTTATCTCAGTTTTTGGTTTTCTGTCTTTTTTTATTTCTCTCCTATCCATAACCACAATACACACACATGTCCATATCTCTGGCGCGCGGTAACTACTATATACAATCCATACAATCTATTAAAACCGATATGAAAATGAATGGCAACACGACTGAAAGCCTACAATCCCAAAACCCATAACATGGAGCTTGCTTCTATTGTAAGGAGAGCACTGTGCGCTTTGTCTCACCCGATACTCCACTTAATGCTCCTTCTACT
>NW_020869539.1:1021339-1023839 GCF_003789085.1 Penaeus vannamei | reverse complement strand
ACACACACACACACACACAATATATATATATATATATATATATATATATATATATATATATATATATATATATAATATCATCATCATCATCATCAGCCTGAGTCAATCCACTGCAGGACGTAGCCTCTCCCATTCTTTTCCAGGTTTCCCTGTCTTGCGATGTTTGTTTCCAGTCTTGGCCCCCAAATTTCGCTATTTCGTCGCGCCATCGTGTCATTGGTCTGGCTCTTGGCCTCCTTAAGTTATTTATAGTCCAGTCTGTTACTTTCTTTGTCCATCTGTCGTCTTGTCTCCGACATACATGCCCTGCCCATTGCCATTTCTTCTTTTTAATGCTCTTGAGTATATCTTCTACCTTCGTCTGTTCTCTGATCCACGTCGCCCTCTTCCGATCTCTCAGGCTAATCCCATCATCGATCTTTCCATCCCTCTCTGGGCGCTTATTAGTTTCCTCTCCAGTAACCTGGTTGTAGTCCATGTTTCTGACCCATAGGTCATAACTGGAGGACGCATGATTAAAGACTTTTCTTTTTAAGCACAATGGCAAGGAACCTCTTAGTGTGCTACTGTGCCTGCCGAAGGCACTCCAGCCTAGACTGATTCGTCGCTTTATTTCCTGTTCACTTGATGTGCCTGTCTGCACGAGTTGTCCTAGGTATATATACCTGTCTACTACCTCTAGTGCTTCGCCTTACATGTATTTGTTGAGTGGGACTCTGCTGTTGAACATAACCTTAGTCTTTTTCTTGTTCATCTTAAGTCCGACTTTTAGGCTTTCTCTATTCAGATCGTTTATTAATTGCTGCAGTTCATCAGCTGATTCACTAAGGAGAACAATGTCGTCTGCAAATCTTAGGTTGTTTAGGTGTTCGTCTCCTATTTTGATACCCTTCCCTTCCCATTCTAGTTTCTTGAATATTTCCTCGAGGCAGGCTGTAAACAGCTTTGGTGAGATGGTGTCGCCCTGTCTAACGCCTTTTTTAATTGGTATTTTATCGGTTTCTGTGTGGAGTTTGATGGTTGCTGTCCCATCTTTGTATATATCTTCCAATATATTACAATATACCTCCTCAACTCCCTGTTGTTGAATAGCACCTAATACTGCTGGTATTTGTACAGAGTCAAATGCCTTTTCATAATCGATGAATGCCATACACAGGGGTTTCCTATATTCGTTTACTTTTTCTCTTATTTGGGTGAGCGTGTGGATGTGATCTGTTGTTGAGAATCCGCTGCGGAAGCCTGCCTGTTCTCTAGGCTGGCTGGAATCCAGACTGTCAGAGATGCGAGCTGTAATGATTTTCGTGAACAGTTTGTAAGTAACCGAAAGGAGGCTTATGGGTCGGTAATTTTTAAATCCTTTTTATCGCCTTTTTTGTGTAACAAGATAATTGTTGCATTTTTCCAGGCTTTCGGAGTTTTTCCGCTGAGAAGGCATTTGTTAAAAAGATTGGCTAGTTTCACTGTTGCGATGTCTCCTGCATCTAATATGAGGTCTATACTAATTCCGTCTTCGCCTGGTGTTTTCCCTCTCTTCATGCCTTTAAGTGCTCTTTTTATTTCTTCTTTTGTGATATTAGGTACGTCGCTAGTTACCGCGTTTGCTTCTATTTGTGGCTGTTCGTTTGAGTTGTATAGATCCCTGTAAAAGTCTTCCACTACTTTGATGATTTCATTCTTGTTATGTGTTACTTCTCCGTCTGGTTTCTTAATTGCATACATTTGATTTCTCCCTATTCCTAGTCTTCTTTTAGCTGCTTTCATGCTGGTACCTGAAATCACTGCTTCATTTATTATTTGAGTATTGAATTTCCGTACATCTTCCCTCTTCTTTTTATTTATGGTCTTTGTTAGTTCAACCAATTCTATCTTGTCCCTATTTGACGATACTTTCATGTCTCTACGTTTTTGCATAAGCTGTTTAGTTTCTACCGAGAGCTTGCTGGAGCTTCGATTGTCGTTCTTTCCGCCTACTTCAAGTGCAGCTTCTTTTATTATGTCATTGAACTGTTTATTGATTTGGTCGATGTTGAGATCTTCGTCGTGGAGGAGTGAATATCTGTTTTGGATGTTTAGGCTAAATTCTGTTGCTCTGATCCTCAAGTTAGCCAAGTTTGGCTGTGGTTTACTCATTAGTTTGTTCCTTTCCTTCTGAGATGTATTTTAATTTCGCCTCTCACCATTCTATGGTCGCTGCCTACATTTACTTTATTTATAACCTCTACATTTTTTTATATCGCGCCTATTTGAAATTATGAAGTCAATTTCGTTTTTGACGTCAGAAGGCGACTTCCATGTCCACTTCCGTTCTAGTCTTTTTTCGAAGAATGTATTCATGATACTGAGTGATCGAGCCTCCGCAAATTCGACTAGCATTTGGCCCCTCTCGTTCCTAGTGCCTATTCCATGGTTCCCTACTGCGGTTTCGCCCTCTGTCTTTTTACCTATTTTGGCATTAAAATCCCCCATAATTATTGTGAAATGGGATTTTGTTCTCTCG
>NW_020869539.1:1011339-1016339 GCF_003789085.1 Penaeus vannamei | reverse complement strand
GTGTGTGTGTGTGTGTGTGTGTGTGTGTGTGTGTGTGTGTGTGTGTGTGTGTGTGTGTGTGTGTGTGTGTGTGTGTGTGTGCGTGCGCGCGCGTGTGCGTGTGTGTTTATATGTACACAGACACTGTCTGGGGTTTGGTTTGACTTCAGTATAGGTTTTATTCACCCATTTGTTCTATTAATTGACCTTTTTGGAATGGGTCAATCGAGGTTTGAAAAGAAATATATGACAGTTTGTTCAGTGTATTATTCAAGAATAGAATATACACACATTTCACAAAACACGAACAAAACAAAATAAAAAAAATCCTGAACAGGAATAAGTAGTCATTCCTTGAGCAACACAAACGGATAAGTACAATATTTCTGTTGATAAACCTCCAACACACTGTAGAATCCGTTTGGATAATATCTTGTGCCCACGAACGCTCTTGAACAGTTATTGGTTTTTCACTCTGATTCTTGACAGCCGACGGGCAGTGCACACTTGTGTATTAAGACAGTGTTCATAGAGGCTGGAATAAAGAAACTCATGTTATATTTTTTATATACACATACTTATCACATATCGCATACCCTTTTCTAAGGGTAAATCAGAGTTCAGTTTCAAAGTAATAAACACAAAGTCCAACAAGAATTCCAGAAATAATGTAATTACATGAAGTGAATAGGTATAGAGATCCAAGCCAAGTGGCAGGTCGTGCTGTCGTTGTCGCCGACGTCACTTCTGTTTCGGGTTCGTGAACCCGTCGACGAGAACACGCAAATGGCTCGACCACCCAAATTCTCACACACCCAATCATTTATATGCATACTTACAGTGAAGCCATCACTAACCCTTTACACACACACACATGTGTGTACATATTTATGTATATGTTTATATATATGTGTTGTGTACATATAAGTATACATCCATATATATATAATATATATATATATTATATATAATATATATATATATATATATATATAGAGAGAGAGAGAGAGAGAGAGAGAGAGAGAGAGAGAGAGAGAGAGAGAGAGAGAGATGTATGTATGCGTGTGCGTGTAAAAGGTGGTGACCTTCTACACTGGCAATGGTTGGCAGAAGTGATAGTACTTATACGGCTTCATTCTTTATTCTTAAAGTGCTGCACACGAGTAGAAATAAACACAATACGAGACTGGTTAGTGTTGGATGCTACCGGCGGCAGCGAGCCCTCGCGAGGGCGCACCCGCGAGAGAGGTGAGCAGGAAGGTCCGCGCGGTCCAAAGGTCAGGCTGTCTCTGTGTGAGTGAGTGAGAGGTCATCTTGGGTTGCTTTATATTTGAATCTGACATCCAGAAGCCAGCCATGCTTGGCATGGGTTTATACAAGCAAGCACAGCTGATGAGCTCCATTCAGACTAACATTCAGAAGTATCTGAGGTAAAAATAGATCGGTCGTTTGTTTATATCGATGATCTACGCTTATTTAGTAGTTACAAACTCATTAACAGAAAAATGTTTGCAAACATGTGTTTTCTTTGGCGAAATACTCTATTGTGCTGGCACAACACACACAAATGAATCATTACAGAAGAAAAACAAATATCGATAAAAATGTGATGTCCTTTGCTGAAGCTCTAGGGCAGTAATATCGCTGGAAGCGGAAATTTGTAAAAACTAAGGAATGCTTGTTTTTTCTTAGAGAACAACATATAATAATGACAATACGCACTCTAACAGTATACATAAAGTTATTAGGGATGCAGAACAATTCTGCCGAAGTGTAGAAGGCCATAGCAGCGGTCCTATTCTAATTTTCACAAAGGAGCCATAAATCAGGAGAGTCCGATCATGAATTTCTGAGCATGAATGATTATATAGTATTTATCACCGATATATATATATATATATATATATATATATATATATATATATATATATATATATATATATATATATATATAGAGATAGATAGATATATAGATAGATATAGATATAGATATTTATTTTAAGATGGACAGAATATATATGATTCTGTAGAAGTTAGGGATGATTGTTTTATGATTAAAAAGAACATATATAGCAGATTCCTTGTAAACAAAAAATTTATTTGCTGTTGCACTAGCTATTTATGAAATGAAAACCCTGCTCTCTTAAACGTGTTTAAAACATATATATATAATATATATATATATATATATATATATATATATATATATATATATATATATGTGTGTGTGTGTGTGTGTGTGTGTGTGTGTGTGTGTGTGTGTAAGCCTAATTCACTTATGATCAGATTAGGTTTCCAATTTTGGCTCTTTCTGTATAATAAAGAAATATTAAAATAATTAGAGATTTCATTTCAAAAGTATATATATTTAAACATATATAGACATGTATACACATATATGTATATACGCGTGTAAATATACATGTGCACGTATATGTACATAAGCGTGTAAATATACATGTGTAGACGTATATGTATATACGCATGTAAATATACGTGTACACGTATATGTAAATACGCATGTAAATATATTTGGCAGGCGGCGCCCTTTCACTTCATCCTGGGCGGTAAATACCTGCACTAATGAATTCCTAGTCCTCTGGCTTACGGCGATCTTCTGGCGACTGTGTCTACAGTCGGCCTCCTTCAATGCCGTGTCGGATATCCACGGTCCATCCAATGTATTATCGAACCAGACTATACACGTAAAGGCCAAGATAGTACGAGAAAATGAAAGCAACAGACAGGGAAAGATGCTAAGTGCATGCTACTAGCCAGTGTTTTTATATTAATCTACATTTTGTGTTCGTTATTTCTTGTATTTTCTTCTTTTTTGTAATTTTCAAGAGGAAGATAAGTGAGGGAGATAGGAATTGCAATCCTCACAGACCTTCTTGAGCTACAAACCATCTCAGATAGATAAGAGAGCAGATAAGTGAAACAATGGAAATCCGCAAGGATTTACTTGAAGCAGTTGTCGAAAAAAATATGCAAATAAGTCGTGATAAGTGGCATCATTGCCACTCATCACGACGTAAAATCGATGGCAAAAGAGGTAAACCTGCAACTACAACACAACAAACCCTAATAATGAAAGTTTCATTCTCCTTTGTTCTTCGTGAAAGAGTGAATATGTAATGACTGCGTGTTATGTTGTAACTCATCACGACTGACAAAATCGCAGGCAAAAGATGCCTTATCACTCTTTATGCCTACAATTACATCTACAAACTCTATTCATGAAAAGTTTCAGTGTTTTTTGTTCTACGTGAATGATTGACCATGTATGTGTTCGTAAGTGTGAGTGTGAAGTCCATGAAAGAGTGAGCTCACACAAGAAAGAATCACAAACACGAATATTGACATTCATCTTAACGAATGTTATAATCATTATGTTAATTAATAAAACATTCTTTCAACTACCACATTGAACTCAATATTAAATATGGAATGTAAGCAATTATGCATGGTGACATGAAAATTCTTTCTAAGCTTCCACAAAGCAAACTTCTCAGTTAAGAGATTTTATGCTATCCCCGATTGTATTTAATCTTAATTACGGATTAACTACAAATGATGATAGACTAAAGTAAGTATGTCTTGCTTAGGCATGTTCAGAGCACATTAGACTTCACTGACTGGTGGGGTTCTCTTTTTACCCAAATTACTAAATGAAATTAATTGAACTGAACGAGACGGGGACTTCTATCATACCGTGCTTCTACTCTTACAGTCTGTAATGGGCATTCACGACTACCTAGCTCACGAATCACATGACTGCTGGGATTTCCCGAACATACAAGGTGTGATCAATAAGTGAATTATTATTCTAGCTCAAAATCCTGGTCCTACTTTCATAATCAGACATCAATACGGGCTCACAATGACTCGAGTTGCTGATCAATCGAGAAACTTCACTACTTTTACTTACTCTCGGACGACGGAACGAAGATCTATTAAACAATTACGAGAATACACATCTCACTATGCACTATGAAAGGTGGAAGATTCTAGTTATATTCGTATAGTGAATTTATATACATTTGAGGTCAAAGCTTTGTTCTCTATTTTGTCACCATTTAGCAATGATGGCCTAAACCAGTATTGTCCAGACATTTTCGCCTATTGTTCCCTTCTTGTACTGTTACTGGTTAGTTACAGAATAAACGACCCGAGAGTCCAAAAAACAAGTGAATTTCAACAATCCATTAACATGTACAAGAAGAGAATGGTGTACATAGAATTTGTAAATAAAGTCGATTCACATGGAGAAAATTCTCAATTTGAGAGACATAACAAAAAAATATTGGATATGTTGTAGTTGAAACAATATAAATCTATAAAACCGAGAGAATTAATTATTTGATGAACGCTATTTACTTTGTGACTGGGTCATATTCCTGCATTCGTGCTGTTAAAGGGCTTATGTGAAGTATCAACTGAAAATTTTAAAAAGGGAAAATTAGCTCGCAAACCATCTCTCTAATATCAGTAAAAAAGGAAATCTGAAAATAATTCCCCAAAATTGATTTATTTCGATTTTCCGGTCAAGTTATATTTTCCCGCGAAAAACCGGAACTCGGATGTGTGACGTCATTTCCAGAACACGATTACAACATTCTCAGCATTCAATACATTGTACAACATAGCGGACTCACTACAAGACTAAAGCGGCAGTGAAATCAGTGGTTTCATCGGATTATTCCGACGAGGACATTGGTACAACTTCTTCAGAGGGGGGCCTATGTCTTCGAAGAGTTGGAAGAAGAGGAATTTCAAGGGTTGATGGTTGTTGGACCGTACATTCACGAGCCTGACGCTGTGGATGTCGTGGAAGTTGTGCCAGACATGGAGTGGTGTCGAGACCTGAAGAGATTGAATGAATGGTGATTTTCTAAATATTTTTTTATGGTCGAACGTGTGATCCCGTTTCTATATTGTACAAAATTTCTGTAAGGTGAGCAATCTCTAGTCTGCACCCGTGGCGCAGTCCTACATCCATTCGCGAGTGGAGGGGCATC
>NW_020869539.1:1001339-1006339 GCF_003789085.1 Penaeus vannamei | reverse complement strand
CTCCGGCAACGCGACTGATGATCGACCCAGGAACAATCAACGAGAACCCATCGCCCCAAGACAGAAGTACATCCGCCAGGCCTTCCCCGAGGAAACGTCCACCGTCGATAAAATAAGGTGGATGAAGGAAGTCAGCCGACTCCCTTCCCTGCAAGAGCATGGGCCACAAGACATGGTGCAGGGGAAATAGCGATCCTCGCGCTATGTCTACGTCCGACGGGACCAACGACACTACGTAGCCCAGATGATCAACGGTGCTATTGCAGGGATTTTGCTTGAAGAGAAAGACGAGTATCAGCCCAGACACAAGAGATACGGGGAATACCTGGTTCCCAGGTTTCCAAAGGAGGCCCCTGCAGATGACGCACCTTCTGGGTGTTTTTAAAGCCCGGAGAATCTATAAAGGGCAACCACTAAATAGAATCATAATTGTGTGGAGCAGAGAACGGCCGCCACCCACTGAACATCACTTTGGGAAGCACATAGAGCCGAGCTCTATTTGTCCGTGGAGCTCAGAAGTGGTGGCCTGCTACGTGCCAGGGTTACAGCCATGTAGCCAAACACTGCAGGAAGGAATCAGTTTGCACTGTCTGTGCAGAAGCTCACCAGACAAAGGACTCCCCTGCAAGAAACAGAGGAAAGGACAACGACACCGAAGAAGCCGTCACCATCGTGAAGAGGTGCGTCAGGTGCGGGGAGCAAGGTGTGACGGCCCCCACAAGCCGGCAAGCTTACATCCCCCACTGCCCCGACCGTACCCATTGACCGCGGAGTGGCGATGCCCAGCCTAGCTCCACCCAGCCCGGTGCCGTGTGACGCCACTAACCCACAGGAATTCCCGAAGCTGCCTGGGGGGGTTCCCATCCCAGAAAACAGTGCCTCAGAACTAACGAATGGTAAAAAAGTAAAGGAAATGGTAGAGGAAATAAGTAGCCACAGGCAAGAAATTGCTGAACTTCAAGAACTGCTACAGGAAAGAGAAATTGAGAGTGTATATAGGAAAAATATACTTCCTAATGATGTCAGTGACATCGAAAATGTGAATGAGGTCTCTCATGCTAATGCTAATATTACACATGATAATGATAATATTACACGATACCATCGACGAAATCATCTGAAAAAGGTGATGACAGTGAAAATAACGTCAGCGAAGATATGCAGGAAACGGAAGACCTTTGGGAAAACACTCTGAAAATGATGGCAGGTACGAATTATGCGTAATATCACTATAAGGAAAATGCGCAGACCTTTGCAAATAGACAAGAAGCAACAAATATATGTAATGCTATTAGAGAAATGTGTAATCCAAAGGGCTTCATTAAACAAAGATTTGACCGCTCAGCTAATAATGTGTGATGGGTGACAAGAAAATAATTAGTTTTCTTTCATGGAATATACGTGGTGTCAACTGTAGAATTAATGACTTGCTTTATTATGTTTATAATAACAATGTTGACATCATCTGTTTACAAGAGCCCTTCACATCAACCTCTAAATTAAAAACCGCCCCTAGAATTAGAGGATATCATTCCTATACAAACACACGAATGACAGGGTTATTGACCTATGTTAGTGATGCCATACCGCATAAACTGGTGAAGACGTCCGATGACAACAATGTGCAGTATCATCTACATATTCGAACAGCCTCTGGGTTTTTCTCCCTGTACAGTGTATACGCAAGGTGTAAAAATTTTCAAACTGATTCACTGCCCAACTTTCAGAATCATGGCACAATATGCATGGGAGATTTTAATGCTAGACATTCTTCATTTGGTGACAGTCAATGTAATGAAAGTGGCGAAGAATTCAGACATTTTGTGAACAACAGATCTATGACCGTATATGATACAGATAAGAAAACTCATGTGGCAGGGGGCAGGCTAGATTATGTAACAGGAAGGGATCTTGTGCATGGTAATGTAAGATGCATTCTTGCAACAGAGTTAATCAGTAACCACTTTGCAATAGAAACGAGATACGCTGTTGACAATAGCCTATCCGCAAAAACAAATAGGCTGAAAAAATCTATTCCTTCTTACCTTGAGCACCACTTTAAATCACGCATCTATGATTGGTATAATGAATACACAGTAATGAATGTTGATAAGTTCTCCGTGGATATGACGAGAGTGGTCACTGATTACAACACCTGGGTCTGTCCAAAATAAATCGTAAAGAACAATAACTCACAACCCTCCAAACAACCTAAGTTGGTCGGTGACCCCACATTATCAAGGGAATAAAAGCGAGTTCGGGAGCTTCTTAATATCTACTGGCAGGAGACAACCTCATACAATTTCTTAGGGCTAACAAAAATCTACGGGAAATAAACTCAATTAGAAATGAACACTTTGAACAGTTCCTACAAAGCATTGACAATAACACTTCAATGTCTGAGGTCTAGAAAAAAATAATCATCTTTGAAGCAGACCGACTAATACTCCACAGTTTCATAGTCCTCTTGCACAGGCAGATATGTTCCTTAGTCAGTGAGCTGGAGCATCCAGACTGAGCTCACTTCCCACAAATATTCAGAATCACCTTAATCAGTCTAAAGTTGCACGGAAATTTACTATAGAGATTGGATGTTCTGATTCCGACATTCTGACTCTGCTGAGATAGGTGAGTGGGAACTGAACAAGGCGTCCGCCCCTGGCGAAGATGGAATTACCTATAGTGTCCTTCGACTTAGAGCTCAGGTACCTGGTAATCCCCTTTTGCACTTGTACAGTCTTAGCATGTCACAAGGTATTCTACCTGACTCCTGAAGGCGCAGACTAATCATCCCAATACCGAAACCAAACACTGATAAACACCGCCCGATTTCACTAACCTCATGTTTATGCAAAGTCCTAGAAAGGATAATTTTAAACAGACTCAGGTACAGGTTACAAGGTAAATTATCTCACAGACTGTACGGATTCTTACCGGGACGTAGTACACAACATTGCTTTCCAGAGTATTTTTCAAGCTCTAATCCAGGGAAGCACACTATCTTTCTTGATCTTTAGTCAGCTTTTGACATTGCAGAGAAGTTATTCTAGAACGATTTGCAAGCTTTGGCATACGAGGTAAATTATTGAGCTGGATTAGAATGTATCTTTCTAACAGATCCACAAGTGTCTTATTCAGGGGAGTGAGGAGTTCCACCTCACAGCCCTTTGAACTCTGGGAGAGATTGAAACCGCTGAAAGTCCTTGTCGGAAAGGCATCAATGTTAAGCTCGCTAGATTGTTTTACGGCTTTTATAACGTCAGTTGTAGACTACCATGCACTGCACTTATTGCAGTATAAGCACTCAGAAAAATAAATAGTTTGGAGATAGTACAAAATGAAGCTATGAGGATTATCTTCGGCGCCTCGAGAACAGCAACGATAGTGAACATGAGATCAGAACTAAACTTACCATCCATTTTTGATAGAATATATATTTGCATTCTGTTTAGGGCCAAAGATCTGAGGGAACCCTTGTATCTCACATATTTCCAAAAACAATTGCAACATAAAATCACGCAAGCAGACGAGGCTAATCAGACACACGAGCGTTCTCTGGTACACGAAATCTGTATGAACATTACCAAGCTTAACGTTCCCATAAGTAATATACCAAAAGGTCGATCCATTCCCCCATGGAAAAGCTCATCACTGATTGTGCACTTTACATGTCTACCGAAAAAAAAACAGTGTACCTAACTGCGTGTTGAAACAAATTGCTTTGGCGACTGTAAAGGAACACTTAGAATGTATGGGCGATGTGTACGTGTTATGCTGACGGATCCGTACAGTCTAGATACAAAGCTGGTTGTGCTTGCGCTGTATACAAAAATGGTTTATTGCAACATCAAGTTCATATGAGAGTACAAAATTGGGCCAGCACTACTCAAACGGAGTTGGCAACAGAATACTTAATGTCTCGGGGCTCTAGAGTAGTTTTCTGTGATTCTCATAGCGCTCTTCGCTCTTCAAAACAGATGGTGATGAGGAAACTGTGAACTGCATTAAGCGTAACGTAACTTATGCAAGAGAGCGCAATTTTAACATTCAATTTGTATGGATACCATCTCATTTTGATATACGCATGCACGACCATGTAGCAAGTTGGCGAAAGAGGCTTGTAGCAAAGATATTGTAAATATAGATCTTGGGATGCCTCTTGCTAGGGTTGCGCACATATTAAAAAGTTCTCATAATGAAGAACTGATAGATCTGAGGAGTTCACAAAGGCCTGAAAGCTGTAGTATAAGGCACTAGGATCAGTAAGGGGATTGTAAGCCCTCCTATGGGTGGCAACGAAGTAAAACCAGACAATGTGACGTGGTTATTGCCAGAATACGTTTAGGTTATAGAATGTACTGGCAATTGCAAGGTGCAAGAAGTGCAGATGAATCTAGATGTAGCCTGTGTAATGAAGAAAATGAGGGAACGCTTGATCATTATATCTTGGAGTGTCATGTGATACAGCCTTTCAGACCACCTAACATGAGGTATAAAGAACTATGTCATTGTTTTATAGCATCTGATACATTGGAAGATATACTCATGCTATATCCTAATTTTACTATGTAAAACTATCATAATCATTGAACACACCACAGAACACTGTTATGTAAACACAAAGGCAAAGGTAGATCAACTCAGGTAATATACGTTTGCATGCTGTATGACATATTCCCATTTTACCATGTATAATTACTGTAATCACAGAATACTGTACCCTGACGAGTGTTTGTGAATATATGTAACACTCTGTAATCACGATTGCAGGGCGGTGTAAAAATATGTTTTTAAGATATGTAAGGATATATATTGGTTTCATGTATCCCATGCCCTTTTGTTTATTTATATTGTTACTTCCTTTTGTGTGTTTCCTTGTTAATTGTTTTTGTGTGTTTGTTTGTGTTTTCAGATATTTCTGAGTTATGAACATATTTTTATGATTTTTACCAAAGGTGTCTTAACCTAACTTACACTCTGACTGCACTTATATGTTTTCA
>NW_020869539.1:980437-987937 GCF_003789085.1 Penaeus vannamei | reverse complement strand
GGGCCTAAGTGGGGGCTGATGTTATCAGGTTGAACGATGTGTAGTACCTTCATGTTCATTAATCTACGCGGATTTCGTTCTAATTAAATGTAATCCTAATTCGCCCGACTGATGTGAGTGAAGCGGCGTGCTCTTCGCCTCAGCAACTCATCGGATGGTGCCACTCGCCGGCCTGGGAAGAAGCGGACCGCCAGTTCGTCGAGATGCTATCTTTCTCTGATTCAGGGACTTACAGAAGGCACTTTTATCAAAATCACATCGACCGAGGGACTCTTCTGGCGGCGGGCTAATGTCGCGGGAATATCAGCGTTGTCCAGAAAGGTATATTTTTTCTCTTGGAACGAATTGGATGAGGCGGCAGTTTTGACGATGCATATCACTCATTGCTTTAACGCGGCAATAATAATAATCAACTATCACGTTCTCCGAGTGCTACTTCTCTTTCAAAAAGTCACTTAGAGTCTCGGGGAATAGCGGACGCAGACTAACGGGTGTGACGGAGGCAGTGTGACGGCGCGACAGATCCAAGCTCAATCGCCTCATCGCACAAAGGTGACAAGGAACCCGCGAAGCCACCGTGATACGAGGCGCCGTTGCCGAGCCTCGGCCGGGAGTCGATCGGTATCTGTCCCCCAAGGATTAAGCCTTCCCTCTTTGCGTCATAGGCCGAGTTCAGAGCCCGCAGGCGGCCAGAGGAGGGTCAGTGGCCTCCAGCAGCGAGTCGGCGCACGGAGACGAGTGTCACGAGGGAACTCTGATGGTCGGGAAGAACAGGCTTATTATCCTGATTATCATTGTCTTTATCATCATGACTATCACTATCTTGGTCATTGTCATTGCCATCATTCTCGACAATATCGCCATATTAAAAATAAAGATAATAATGATAATGATGATTATAGTGATAAAGATGATAATAGGGATAATGATTATTATAATTATGATAGTGATAATGATAATGACAATGATAATGATAAGCAAAATAATAATAATGATAATGATAATAATAATAATAATATTAGAAATGATAATAATAATAATAATATTAGAAATGATAATAATAATAATTAAATAAGATAATAACCATAATCATTATACTACTACTACTAATAATACTAATAATGATAAAAAAAATGATGATAATAATAGTGATAATAATGATAATGATAGTAATAATAATAATGACAATAAAAATAAAAACAACAACAATAATAATAATGACAATAACAACAATACGGAAGAATAATAGCAATAATAGAAAAAACATCAACTACAATAATAATTATTATCATTATTGTTTTTATTATTATTATTATCATTAGCATCATCATTATTACTATCATTGTTATCATTAGTTATCATCACTGTTATTGTTGATACTGTTTTTCATATGATTATTATTGTTATTAGTACCAGACTTTTCATTATTATCACTCTTGTTCCTATATCATTGTTATTTTCGTCAGTGTTATTACCAGGAAAAAATAATAGTAACTGTTATCATTTTCATTATTATCGGTGCTAGTATTATCATCATTATCATACCTGATATTAGCTTCATTATCATGACAGTTATCATAGATATCATCATAATTTCTATTACTATTATGATTCTATTATTGTCCGCGTTATTTATTATAGTCATGGCTGGCCTGATAATCATTATCATAATTGATATCATTAACATCGCAATCTTTATCTTATCTTTATCAACATCGTCATCATCATTAATATGATTATTATCTGATTATTAGTACTGTCATGGTCATCGTTGTAGCAAATATCCTTAAAATCATTATTATAATTACTAATGTTATTTTTATCATCATTATTACTATTATCATTATCACTGTACTTCTTATCATCATTTCATTATTATTGTCATTGTCATTATCATAATGACCATAATTACTCACATCATTCTTTTTTTGATTCTTGTTAATGATATTGTTAACATCATTACTATTGTTATTGTTATCATTATCATATAATCATTATCCTAATTGTTATAACAATAATAACAATAGCGCCAATATCTTGATGATAGATTAATAATCATAGTAATAATCATAGAAATAACAGTGATTATGATAATAATAACAATAATGATGATGATGATGATAATAATGATAATAATAATGATAATGAGAATAAAATAATAATAATTATAATGATAATGATAATAATGATAATAATGATAATGATAATAATAATAATAATAACAATAATTATAATGATAATAATAACAATAGAAATGATAAGGATGATAATAATAATAACACTAATATTATGGTAATTATAATGACAATACTAATGATAATGATGATAATAGTGATATTAATTATATTGATAATAATAGTAATACCAATGAAATAATAACAATAATAATAATAATATTAATAATGATCTTTTATTTTTTCAATATTAACAGTGATAATGATATGGTTAAGGCAATAATAATAACAATGATTACAATAATAATAATAATAATAATAATAAGTAATGATTAAGTAAAAACCAATAATGATAACAAAAAGAACAATACCAATAATACTGATAATAATGATTATTGATAATCATGATGGTGATAATAATTGTGATGGCAAAAATTACAATAATAATAATAATGATGATAATAATAACAATGATGATAATGATGAAAATAATAATGACAATAATAATAAAAACAATAATGTCAATATAAAGAATAATGCTAGTGATAATGACAATAGCAATAACAATAATGATAATGATAATAGTATTCATGATAATAATTATATTAATGATAATAACACTAAATAAAATCATCATCATAATAATAACGATAATATTAATATCAATAATGATGATAATAATAATGATAATAATATTGACAATAACAATGATGACAAGAATGAAAATGATGATGATAACAATGATAGTTATAGTAATATTAATTGATAATGGTAATGAGAATATGACCGACAAGAGTAATTACTTTTCATATATTCCTAACAGTGGCAATCCTAAAGCCCCGACCAACAGAGGCAGCGGCCATGATAAGAAAGGCCAAAGCGCTGTTGCTGCTTCAGGCGGCGTCCTCGGCGACGCCCACTAACCCTTCTGTCCTTCGAGTGACGCTCCTTCCCGTGTCCCGCAGACGAGGGCGGACGGGCCGGAGGCTGCGGCGGCGGCGGCGAGGGCGGCATGAGCGACTCCACCTCGGGGTCGCAGGACGCCGCAAGCGACGCCAAGAAGAAGCACCGTCGCAACCGCACCACATTCACCACGTACCAGCTGCACGAACTCGAGCGCGCCTTCGAGAAGAGCCACTACCCCGACGTGTACTCCAGGGAGGAGCTCGCCCTCAAGGTCAACCTCCCGGAGGTCAGAGTGCAGGTGAGGCCGCGCTTGAGGGAGTATTCGGGGGCGGGGTGGGAGGGAGGGGGGGTCAGGGAGGAAGGGAAAGGGCGAGGGAGGAGTAGAGGAGGGGGAGGGGAAGAGGAAGGGGGTGGAGAGAAGTAAGATAAAGGAAGGAGGGGAGGGAGCGAGAGAGAGATAGGAAGGGAGGGACAAGGGAAAGGGAGAGAGAGGGAAAGAGGAAGACAAGGAGAAAATAGAGAGAGAGAGGATGAGAGAGAGAGATAGAGATAGACAGATATATATATATATAATATAAATATATATATATATATATATATATATATATATTATATATATATATATATATATATATATATTATATATATATATATATATATATATATATATATATATATATATATATATATATATATATATATATATATATATATATATAATATATATATATATATATATATGTGTGTGTGTGTGTGTGTGTGTGTGTGTGTGTGTGGTGTGTGTGTGTGTGTGTACACACACACACACACACACACACACACACACACACACACACACACACACACACACACACACACACACACACACACACACACACACACACACACACACACACATATATATATATATATATATATAATATATATATATATATATATATATACACACGTGTATATGTATATTTATATATATGTATATGTATATTATATATATATATATATATATAATATATATATATATGGAGATATAAATAGAGATAAAGATAGATATATAAAGAGGTGGAGATAGATAGATAGGCAGATATAGAGGAGAAAGTCAGAGAGACAGATAATGAGATAATGAGATAATTAGATATATAAAGAGAGATAGAGAGATAAAGAGATAGAGATAGAAAGAGAGAGAAAGCGAGAAAGAGAGAGAGAGAGAGAGAGAGAGAGAGAGAGAGAGAGAGAGAGAGAGAGAGAGAGAGAGAGAGAGAGAGAGAGAGAGAGAGAGAGCGTAAAACAGGGAGTGTAAAAGAGAAGGAAGGAAAAAATAAATGAGCGTCTGAAACAAGGCGGACAAAAGAATCGGCCACAAATCCACAAGAGATCGACAGGCGGAAATCTTCGTAGAGGGAAACTGGGGCAGAAAAGAAAAGAAAGGATTAGGCATAGAATAATCTAGGAAGAAATACGTTCTTCTGGGCGCAGATAATTACCTCACACGTTACCAACAACTGTTATCAATTATGTAGCAGAAACGAAGCTCCCCCTCAGATGGATGACATTTAAATTCATTTGGTGGAGCTCCGACGCACGAACACCCGACGAGTTCGCACACTGTGTCCGAAAGCCATGGTTTCCGCTTCGTCCTTGGCTACTATTTATCTTTTTTGCATTACAATCTTCGTCGGCTATTTAAAGAGTTGATGTGCTAAAAAATTACGTTATGTTTCCTTCAGATAAAGAAGTACAAAATAAACAAGCAAGAGAAGAAAAGAATAAAGTGTAAAAGCCCGAGTCAGGCAAACGGACAGCCGGCCACTCGCGTTTTCCCGCCATTAACCCTTGAAATGGCGTTACAATTGGCGAGAACGACGCAACCAAGTGGGAACAAGTGCCTTTCCCCGCGCCCAGTGACTAGAAGTTACCTCATTTTGGCCAAGGGTATAATATATTTTCTACATTCTGGATTTCTTTTAACGCCCTCATTGAAACTTCTACTTTGATGGCAGGCAGTTACATAAAAGAAATTTTCACAGTCGGTAGAAGCATTTGCGTTAAATATATAAAGGGAAAATGTTTCTCAATTCAAAATTGTATCTAATTCTCTCTTAGCCATTTTGAACGCACAGTCCTAAAGAGATGCACAACACGAATATGGACACACACACACACACACACACACACACACACACACACACACACACACACACACACACACACACACACACACACACACACACACACACACACACACAACCACACACACCTACACGAACACACAGGGACCCTCCCCGGCCGCGCATGTGATAATTAAGTTATAACGAGGTGAGTAATGAAGGCCTCACCTCGCCGTGTGCCAGCTTGGTAATGGAGTAACAAGTGGCCACAATACAATCAATTACCGACGCCCCGCCCACTTATTATAACCACAACAAACACTATAATTTGATTTGCCTTTAGAAGCGAGACAAGGCTATTGTTTAGACGGCTGTCGAGGGACTCGCGCCGGCGGGGCTCTGACGGAGGAGGCGGAGGAGGCGCGCCCGGAGGGAGTCCTTCTGAGGGAGACGCGGCCGAGCGGGAAGGATGAGGTCCTTGTTTTGGGAAGCGGGCTGAAGGGTGAAGGATCAAAGGGCGTTAAAGGTGCGAGGAGCATGAGGCTGTAAGAAATACGTTGAGATTTCTGCTTTCGTGCGAGGGGAAGGGAAGCAGGCGAGGAGAGTAGCCAGGGGAACGCAAAAAAGGGAGCAGGTGAGAGGCTATTTTTGGGGCGGAGGGAGGGGAGCCAGATGGGTGATTATGACACATTACTAACGCAACATTTGGTTATCACAACCCTTAACACGGTCGTCGCTATATTATGTTACGGGGAACACAATATTTCCCTTGGTGCTGACGACGCGCTGAAGGGAGCGGCGAGGGGAGGGAAGTGCTGAGGCGGGAGGAGGAGGAGGAACAGGAAAGGACGTGAAGTAAAGGAGGTTTATCTAAATTTCCCATGGATATTGTGAGGGGAAACTGACAGCAAGAAATAATAAGAGCAAGGGCCATGGCAGAGCAACGACCAGCAGAGGAAAATAGATATACTTGGTGCACATTTGGATGATTTTAAACAGAGAATCCAGAGCATCCAGAAAGATGATGCCTGAAACAAAGACTACAAAATGGCGGATAACTTACGAGGCAAAGATGGCTTCGTGTAGTACATGTCATCAATGTACAATTAACACAAACCCTGTCACTGCCACTCCTCTGCTGACAACACGGTTATTGATTCCATGACCATCAAAAGCCATTGGAAGCGACTCCGCTTCTGCCAAAGGGGACGAGAGACGGCTGTTGCCAGACAATCGGGTTCGAGGCGATAGACAACCGCAGAAAGACGGAAGATTGCTCACTTGACAGATTAGTCAATATATCTGATCGACGTTATGAGTACTTGATGGCGGAGTGGCAGGTCATCAGACAATTTAGAAAAGCAGGAGATTGTTTAAACGCAAGACAAACTGAACTAACATAGTGAGCAAATGAACAGACGGCTCAGGTGTTAGTGGCTTGGTAGCCGCTTGAAATGAGGAAGAAAGGGATCAGTGAGTAAGGAATGTATTTAGAAGCTCACGTGGAAGTAAACAAAGGAAGCACAAGGCAGGTGGGAACGGCAGGGCGAAAGGCAGAAGGTCAAGGCAAATCCTGGGCGGACGAAGAAAAGAGGAGAACGAATGTTGTAATATCTGCCTCGATGGTACAAGCACCTAAAAAATAACGAAGAAGACATGGAAGAAGCGAAGGAGAGAGTGACAAAGTTCAAACGCGCAAGGGTGTGATGGAGGGATGAAATGAACTCTGCCCTGAGTGAGGCGTATTAAGTACGCGATAGAAGAGCGGAAAGAATGAGTTAATTTCCGTTAAGCAGGAACAAAGCCTCTGCTTCCATCTCGAAGTGAAAGTGACGATGATGCGCTGCAGCTCCAGCACGTACGACGAGGGAGACAGAGCAGCTATCGCGGCGGGACGGAGCAGCACCCCGGGGCGACGTGCGCGCGAAGGAGCCGCTGCGTGATTGAGTGATACAGCGGACGGGGAGGCCGGCTGGCTCTTTCGCGAAGGCGAGGACGGAGGAGGAAGCGCACTCCCAGCCCTCGACGGAGAGCGAGAGAGCCGCTCAGGAGCGCGAGCGGGAGAGCGTGTGGAGCATACAAGGGGAGAGAACACCACCGCCCCCCTTCCCCACCCCGACACCTGTTCCACTAATCAATAAATCGGGGAAACTGGCAGATACGCCCTTGTTGCCCCACGCTCTAATCCACCCTCGCATATCAGGTGAATTAATCAGTCATTATAATTGATCCAGCACTGAAGCGGCCTTAATTGAAACACTCGCACAATTAATGCACTAATTAACAACTAGCTTGACAGAGAACGAGCAAGCAGG
>NW_020869539.1:965437-975437 GCF_003789085.1 Penaeus vannamei | reverse complement strand
GGGGGGCGCCTCGTTGAGGGAAGGGGGAAGGGAGGGAGGATGGCTTGAACGGGAGAGGAGGGGCGCGGTTCTCTCCTCTTCTCTCGCTCACTCCTTTACTCATCTAAGCTTCACATTTCATTACGTTGAATATCGATGCGAATGACAAGTTGCAAAAGGATCGTCGATCGTCGATTCAAGTGAAAAATAAGGATGAAGATGGTCACATTCATAAGGAAATTTGTATGGCGCTCTCTCGCTACTTATTTTCTTAAAATTTTCATTATTAATATTATTTCACTATTATCATTATAATCATTGTTATTATCATTATCATCTTCATCATCATCAACTTCGTTGCTAATATTATTATCATCATTATTATTATAATTATTATTAGTATCATTATTAGTATTAGTATTATCATCATTATTATTATTATCATTATCATTATTGTTAACAATATTACTATTAACATTATTGATATTTATATTATTGTTATTATTATTATTATCATTGTTGTTAATGATATTACTATTAACATTATTGTTATTCTATTATCATTATTATTATTATTATTATTATCGTTATTATTATTAACATAATTATTATTATTATCATCATTATCATTATCATCATCGTTATTGTTATCATTAACATTGTTATTGATATCATTTTGATAATTATTATCATCCTTATCATTGTTATCATCATCATTACTATTGATATCATTTTGATAATTATTATCATCCTTATCATTTTGTTATTATTATCATGATTATTATTATTATTGTTATTCTTATCATTATCATTGTTCTTATTCTATTTTTATTAGTATTAGTATCATCATTACGAATATCATAATCATCATTATCATTATTGTTACTGTTATTATCATCAGCATTATTATTACTATCACTATCATTATAATTTCTATTATCATCATTATTGTTATTATTATCATAATTATAACTGTTATAGTTATCGTTATTGATATCAATATTATAGTTAAGACTGTTATGATTATGATAACAATGATAAAGGTAATGATAAAAATAATACGAATAATGATGAAGATGATGATAAAAAATGATGATATTAAAATATGATAGCTATAATGATGATAATGATTATGATAACAATGATGACATTTATTATCAATATTATTATTATAGTTGATATTATCATTATAATAATTTTCATCTTTATCATTAGCAATGGCATTTTATGATTACTGATGTTAGTATTCTCAACATTTGTGTTATCATCATTATCATTATCATCAACAACATCATAGCCAAATGTTGTTACTGATCACCCGACTGATCCCTTCTCCGCGCATCACGCCCAAGCACGGTTTTCTTGCAAGGAAGCGAGGATGTTGCAGACCAAGACTCACGTTTCATCGTAAGCACATCAGGATGCGGTGCGTTACGAGGCAAGCCGTGGGCAATTGGGAATGACGTCACGGGATATAGATGGCGAGGCAATAAGGGAAATATCTATACAACTTAAATCGGTTTAGCGCAAAACTATGGAGGATATCGAAGTTTGTTTAACTTTCTTGCGACAATAAATTTTCCTGCCAAACATTCGGTTCCGACGGGAAATCGGGCTGTTAGTGTGAGTTTGGGCTGGTTTGTGACTGCCTTGAGAGTGACATAACACAATATTGATTTGCCTCACCTGACGCCGTTTGTTTTCCTCCTCCGACACCTGCCCGGCGCCTGCTGCTGGGAGGCGCTGGGACGCGGCCCCACCGCACGAAGGGCCCCGGCGAACGATGGGGCTGAGCCTCGTGAAGAAATGAGATGCATGCTTTTCTAATGAAAAAATACTTATCATTTTCTTTGCAAATTTATGGGTTATCTAATATGTTTGGTGATAAATTGATATGAGATGTGAGAAATACGCTGGTTAGTTAATGAGAACTGTCTGTGTGGTTCACTAAAGCCGAGGTTGAGATGAACACTGTTGGACCTTCTCGAGATATACTTCAAGTGTATTAAATGTGAAATGTCCAACTTAAGGACTGTCAGAAAGACACAGAAAACCCGGAAAATATAATGACTGAACGATTTATATAATTCAGTGGTGATGTCTGTTTGTCTGTTAATCCGAATATGTTTACAGGCCCTGAGGTTTAAGGCAGATTTGAAGTCCAAATCCTGAAGTCCATTTTCATAAAAAAAACTTAGAGACCTGTTAATAGGTTCCAAACTACTCTTAAAGAGCGCAAATCCTCCCAATACAAAGGGAACATGACAGTCGATCCCTTGCGAACGGAAGGCAGGTAGGCGGTGCACAGGAATTATCACCAAAATAAACTCGACCCTAATAAGAAACCTAGCTTGAGACGACAATGCATGGCAGCCTGCTAGGCCCGCACAAGTCGGCCAGAGATCACTCCAAGCCCTTCGCACGGGGATAAACCTCACTCAAATTACCATCGGCCAGGAAACTAGAGCCGAGTGCGTACGTGGAAAAGGAAGAGAAAGAGAGAGAGAGAGAGAGAGAGAGAGAGAGAGAGAGAGAGAGAGAGAGAGAGAGAGAGAGAGAGAGAGAGAGAGAGAGAGAGAGAGAGAGAGAGATAGAGAGGGGGGGGGGAGAGGAAGGAGGCGGTAGAGGAGGGAGGGAGGGAGAGATAGATAGATAGAGAGAGAGACATAGAGAGTGAGAGTGAGAAAGAAAGATAGATAGATAGATAGAGAGACATAGAGAGTGAGAGTGAGAGTGAGAGAGAGAAAAAGGAAGGAGACGGTGGAGGAGGGAGAGAGAGGGAGAGAGAGAGAGAGAGAGAGAGAGAGAGAGAGAGAGAGAGAGAGAGAGAGAGAGAGAGAGAGAGAGAGAGAGAGAGAGAGAGAGAGAGAAGGGTGGGGGGGGGGGGGGAGGAAGGAGGCGGTGGAGGAGGAAGGAGGGAGCGTGACTATCTGGCCAACTTCGCCAGGAGAACTAATTAGGGCAATTAACCAAACACGTTAACAGCGCAGTCCACCATTACTCTTAATTGTCGTTCGCATTGTGAGGTAATGCAACAACCTAGGGGGAAATTGCATAATGATGGGAGAGATATGAGTGGCTGAGGGGAGAGGATTTCGAGGTGCGGCGGTCGCTCCTTCTGCGAGTTCATGACCCACATTTGGAAGGAGGCGTTGCGCGGGGCGGTCGGAGGCGGAAGGAGATGCCGTGCTAGTTGGCTGCGACAGGAGGTCAGCGCAGGGTAGGGACTTCATAACGGGGTTGTCGTTACGAAAGCAATGCAAATGCCTTATCACCTCGTTCCTTAAAAGTATTTGGAACTTTATAAATCTGACCGTCGCTGCGCTGTGTTTTACACAGTCTTCAGGACGAGGTGCGATTCCTTGGTCAACATTTCTCCACTTAAATTGCAATATGTTTACTGATATCTCTGTCCAATGAGTCCCGTATTTTGCTTTGATCATCTGCGTCTCTCTTCCCTACATGCTCCCACCATCATTATTCCCAAATCTTTATTTTCCCTTTTCCTCCTTCCACCCGCCTTCTGCTGCTGCCTGCCTCCCCCCCCCCTTGCGTGGCGCGCGGCCCCCTGAGTATGATAATTGGGGTCCTGGGCGGGGTCGCTGTGTGTATCTGAAGCGCTAATGAGACAATTGATTAGTATATCACGCACACCTTATCATGCCGCCGCCACCACCTGCCTCAGCGCAACACCTGGTGACGTCACAGTGTTGGGGAGACTTATTTTGAATTCCTCTGTGTACCCATGCCCTGACTGGCGCTTCAGGAGAGGCACTGGAAGCGCCATGTTAGAGCTGCAACAAGAACGTGCGGGACACTCCTGCAAAGATGCACAATATGCTTTGAATTCTAGACCAATATTTATATTTTTGTTTTCTTAACGCCTACTCTCTTAAAAAAAATACTTCATGGCCTTTGTGGAAGGAACACAGGACGAGAATATTTCCCATTATTCTAGTTGTAAAGCTCATTTTCATGACGAGCCCACACTGCAACCTGATTACAGGAACAGTATACGCTTGTACATTGCATCCGACGAAGAAAAAGGAGAGGCTTTCGCGCTGACTAATGGTCCTAACAAGCAGTTCTCGTTTGCTCTAATCACCATAACCGCATTATTTCGCCCAGTTTGCTTTACAGCGAGTGCACAAGCCCAGGGGCGGCCCGGTCCCCATCATCCAGGGCAGTTTTACGCACAATGTCGTCTCAGGAAGCCCGAGACTGCGACGCAAAGTGCTGCCTGAGCAGCGCCGCCTCGAGACGAGACCCTCGCTCGTAAACGGAACGGCGAAAGAGCCATCGAGTGCAGCGAGTCCGCCGCAGCGCCCTCGCGCTCGTGGATGCGGCTCGGAAAAGTGTTAACAGCATTACCCTCGGCGAGGAGGAGCGCGGCGTTGTCAACGGGCTCGGGAATCCAGCCGGGGGGAGGGGGGGGGATTCTACGACAATCGGCAACACTTAAGCTGCCTCGTAAAACATGGCGAGAATAAGGATAATCTTAATGCAGGAAAAGTGCATCCTTTACGGCGTGCTTTCACCTCCCCTCCTCCATTTGTCTCTCTCTCTCTCTCTCTCTCTCTCTCTCTCTCTCTCTCTCTCTCTCTCTCTCTCTCTCTCTCTCTCTCTCTCTCTCTCTCCTCCCTCCCTCCTCCCCCTCCTCCCTCCCTCCCTCCCTCCCTCCCTCCCTCCCTCCCTCCCTCCCTCTCCCTCCATCCATCCCCCTTCTCCCTCCCTCTTTCCTTCTCTCTCTTCTTCCCTCACTCATTCAGTCTTTCCCCGTCTTTCTGTTGTAACCCACGAAACGTATCATACATATATACATATATGTATGATACAATCATACATATATACATATATTTGAGACATTTGTATTTCTAATTTTCATGTGCTGCGTTTGCTTCGTGGCGAAGGAGAACACTTCGGCCACTCGTGTTCGCGTGTGGATTCTTCCTCCACCGAGCATCCATTTCGGTTCGGATGAGAAGTTATCTTGTGAGTGAAGATCGCATCCAACAGTCTTCGGCAGGAAGTGTGTTTAATCTTCATGTTTCCCGAATCATATAAGAACGTAAATTCTAAACATCGGGACTCCTGATACTCTTTGGGCGATGTGGGAATGGGGAGGGAGCGAGGATGCCCCTGGAGAGCTGACGAAAGGTTTTATTTCTTCGACAGAATGATAGAGACCGGAAGTACATAATATGTATACAGGCTATCAAGTAGTAGGTTAGGTTAGGTATACAAGTAATACATGACCAAAGTAAATGTAAGCATATGTAAAAGAATAACATGAAGGTGTTACAGTGGTAAAAATTAACGGTTGCATAGATTGATAATAGATATCAATAATTAGCACGTCGATTAAACTCCTCCAATAATTCTCGTCGCGTGTGTGTGTCCGTCTGTTTGCCTGTCTCTCCCTCCCTCCCTCCCCTCTCCCTCCCTCCCCTGTCCCAAACCTCCGCGACCTCCCCTCCCCCCCCCTTCCGTCTCTCCCACGGGTTGAGGCGGCGGATGACCCCTGTAATCTTCGTGGGTAAAGGCCTGGAGACTGATTATGACCCCCTTCCCCCCTATCCTCCAACCCTCCCCCACCACCACCCAATCCCCGTCCCCCTCCGGCGCTCTTCCCCTTCCCCTTCTTCCCCCTCCATCCCCTCTTCCTCGCCTTCCCTGAACAAAAATAGACGTCAATATTGAAGGGATGCTAATATATGCAGCAATAAGCAGGAGTGCTGGCCTACTGTTTTGTGTGGTGGGTAATGAGCTGTGCTGCTGCTGCTGCTGTTGTTGTTGCTGTTGGTGGTGGTGGTGCTTTTACTATTCTCTGTAGTATTCTGCTTATTATCGCCATCGCCATTGTTAGTGTAATCATCATTAAAGGTATCATTATGATCATGTTATTATTACATTTATGATCATTATCATTGTTATTATTATTATCATTACCATTATTGTCATTATTATTATCATTGCCATTATTGTCATTATTATTATCATTACCATTATTGTCATTATTATCATCATTACCATTATTGTCATTATTAGTATTATTATTGTTAATATTGTTACTACTACTACTACTACTACTACTACTACTAAAATTGATATTATTGTTATTATTATTATTATCATCACTATTATCATTATTACTTGTTACCATCATGACCATTATCATTTCATATCATCACCAACACCATCGTCATCATCGTCATTGTTATTATCATCATTATGATTTTCATCAATAATAATGTAAATATTACTATCATTATATTCATAATCAATATCATCGCTATCGTTATCATTATGATTATTGCTATTACTATTATTATTATTATCATCAAAATGGTGATAATATTGCCATCTTAATCTTAGTTATCATCATTATCATCACCAGAATAATCATTACTGATACACTTGCTGATATTAAGTAAATAGAAATTTCCATCATTAACATTTCAGTGTCTTATTTTTTTCATACTCGTGTTTATTCGAGAAATCATATCGTGATAGCTGTCATTACTTTCATTATTCTTGCTAAACGTCATGTAATCATTATCATCAGAGTCATGATAATTGCCATAACCAGTTGTTTTGACAATTATCACCACCGTTGATAAGGCTGCTGGGATATCATTATTAATGCTAACTTTATTTCTAACTTCATCATTATTAATACGGTTATTATCAATCATTATCATGACTTCCATTGTAGATTTTGCATTAATGATAATGGTGCTACTGCTCTTGCCTCTGATGCTAATGATAATGATAATGCTGGCGATAGTGATGATGATCGTGATGATAATGGTTATCTTAATGATAATGATAACAATTAAAACAATGGTGATGATATGATATCATTTTATTTTCATCATATAGAAAATAACAATAACAGCAGTAACAATAATGATAGACGATAATACTGATAACAGTCTTAACCATAGTAATGGTAATAATAGGAATGTTCAGTACTAAGTTTATCGAAGAAAGATACTACTTCTAATAATGATTATATCATTACTGATTAATAGTACCTATTCATTCAGGCGGCCTTTCACTTTGTAAAATCAATACCCGATCTTCCATTATGCAGAAGCGATAACACTGATAAGAGCCTTCAAACGATAGCATCTCTCCGCGAACAAGGCCAAGGGGGGGCGCCCTCGCCGCTTCTCTCGCCGCGGGCTGTTTGCTCGCCCGCGTCGGCCTCGAGGACCTGGCGGCGACGCAGTCCCGGCTCCTGGGGCTGCCTGGACTGCCTCGGCGCTACCCCAGACTGCCCCTTAGATATTAATAACAATAAGAATAGCAATGATAACAGTAATTATAAAGATAATAATGCTAACAATAATGTTAACTAGAAGCCCTCAGTGGGCGTATGCCTCCGCCAAGGTAATAGGGTCACTGTTGCAATAGAAATATTCACCCTTGAAGAATTACATGAAAATCAAATCTTTCTCAAGTCCACAGGTGACGTCTGTGTTTCCCTTTCTCGCAATGCTGATGAAGCCCTTAAACAATCCTGGATCCGGATCATGATCCGGATCACCACCATTTAATGGCATTTAGGGTAGGCTAAGACACACCTTTGGTCAAGATTTAAAAATCTGTTCTTAACAATTTGAGTTATCCTGCTAACCAGCCTACAAACACAATAAATAACTAACCAACGCTGCCAAAAACATAACCTCCATGGCGGAGGAAATAATAATAATAATAACAATGATGAGTATAATAATGATCAAAATATGTGATTTTAATGATAAGAATAATGACAGTTGCCATTATCATGGTTATGAAGTAATGATCGCGAGGCCATTGACGCGCACGGCAGCAGAGAGCGGGGCCGCGCTCGCCTCCTACGGCTGGCCGGAGGGCCGCGCGGCGCCCGGGGCCGCAGGCGTCCGCCGCCGGAGGTCGGTCCCTTGCCGCCGTCGCGGGCGTCCTCCGGCGCAGCCTCGGCCGACATGGTAAATAAGTTACCGAATGCGGGGTAACACACACACACACATGCACACACAACACACATACACACATGTGTGTATATACACTTACACACACACACACATATATATATGCATACATATACACCCACATGAATATACATGTATACATATGTATATGTATATATATATCTATATATATATATACATATCTATATCTATCTATCTATCTATATATATACATATCTATATCTATCTATCTATATATACACATATCTATATCTATATCTATCTATCTATCTATCTATACACACACACACACACACACACACACACACACACACACACACACACACACACATATATATATATATATATATATATATATATATATATATATATATATATATATATATTATATATATATTATATATATATCATCATCATCATCATCATTCATCAGCCTGAGTCAATCCACTGCAGGACGTAGGCCTCTCCCATTCTTTTCCAGGTTTCCCTGTCTTGCGATGTTTGTTTCCAGTCTTGGCCCCAAATTTCGCTATTTCGTCGCGCCATCGTGTCATTGGTCTGGCTCTTGGCCTCCTTAAGTTATTTATAGTCCAGTCTGTTACTTTCTTTGTCCATCTGTCGTCTTGTCTCCGACATACATGCCCTGCCCATTGCCATTTCTTCTTTTTAATGCTCTTGAGTATATCTTCTACCTTCGTCTGTTCTCTGATCCACGTCGCCCTCTTCCGATCTCTCAGGCTAATTCCCATCATCGATCTTTCCATCCCTCTCTGGGCGCTTATTAGTTTCCTCTCCAGTAACCTGGTTGTAGTCCATGTTTCTGACCCATAGGTCATAACTGGGAGGACGCATTGATTAAAGACTTTTCTTTTTAAGCACAATGGCAACCTCTTAGTGTGCTACTGTGCCTGCCGAAGGCACTCCAACCTAGACTGATTCGTCGCTTTATTTCCTGTTCACTTGATGTGCCTGTCTGCACGAGTTGTCCTAGGTATATATACCTGTCTACTACCTCTAGTGCTTCGCCTTGTACATGTATTTGTTTGAGTGGGACTCTGCTGTTGAACATAACCTTAGTCTTTTTCTTGTTCATCTTAAGTCCGACTTTTAGGCTTTCTCTATTCAGATCGTTTATTAATTGCTGCAGTTCATCAGCTGATTCACTAAGGAGAACAATGTCGTCTGCAAATCTTAGGTTGTTTAGGTGTTCGTCTCCTATTTTGATACCCTTCCCTTCCCATTCTAGTTTCTTGAATATTTCCTCGAGGCAGGCTGTAAACAGCTTTGGTGAGATGGTGTCGCCCTGTCTAACGCCTTTTTTAATTGGTATTTTATCGGTTTCTGTGTGGAGTTTGATGGTTGCTGTCCCATCTTTGTATATATCTTCCAATATATTACAATATACCTCAACTCCCTGTTGTTGAATAGCACCTAATACTGCTGGTATTTGTACAGAGTCAAATGCCTTTTCATAATCGATGAATGCCATACACAGGGGTTTCCTATATTCGTTTACTTTTTCTCTTATTTGGGTGAGCGTGTGGATGTGATCTGTTGTTGAGAATCCGCTGCGGAAGCCTGCCTGTTCTCTAGGCTGGCTGGAATCCAGACTGTCAGAGATGCGAGCTGTAATGACTTTCGTGAATCCAAGTTTCTCGTAAGTAAACCAAAGGAGGCTTATGGGTCGTTTGTTTCATACGGAGAGTCAGATCTTGTAGAGTAATCCTTTTTATGTCGCCTTTTTTTGTTATGATAACTCATAGATAATTCTATAGGTAATATGCATTTATTATCACGGGAATCTGTTCGGCAAGATATTTTTTCACGAGCTCTGAATACGAAGGACATTTGTATAAAAAGAGCTGTGATGCTATAAGTATTTACCAATTTGTTTACGCGATGTCTCCTGCACTCTTACCTTGAATATTACGCAAGGAGATACAAATGTCATATATATCACATTAATGGTGCAGGTCTATACTCCTTTCAGCAGTTGTAGGTTTCTAATCTTACTTCTCCTCATGGCGCCTGACTTTAAAGCTGGC
>NW_020869539.1:954923-957423 GCF_003789085.1 Penaeus vannamei | reverse complement strand
TGAGGTTCTTTTGGTTCTTGAGGTTCTTGTTCTGTGTTTCTGATTAGGTCTTCCTGATTGGGGGATTGGGGGTCGTTCCTTTTTCTCTCTCTCTCTCCTTTTTTCTTTGTGTGTTTCTGTCTCTCTGGTTGCTTGTCTGTCTTTCTGTTTGTATCTCTTTTTTTCTGTCTGTCTGTCTGTATCTCTCTCTCTCTCTTTCTCATTCTTTTTCTCTCTTTCTCATTCTCGTTCTCTCTCTCTCTCTCTCATTTTCTCTCTTTCTCCCATTCTCTCTCTATCTATCTCTCTCTCTCTCTCTCTCTCTCTCTCTCTCTCTCTCTCTCTCTCTCTCTCTCTCTCTCTCTCTCTCTCTCTCTCTCTCTCTCTCTCTCTCTCTCTCTCTCTCTCTCTCTCTCTCTCTCTGTTTCTGTCTTTCTGACTGCCTCTATCTATGTATCTCTTAATCTGTCTGTCTATATATATACATTGTATGTTTTTTTTTTCTACCATTTTTAACGCGGTGGAGTGATTTGCCATTCATGTATACAGACGCATACAGATACATGTAGGTCATTAAATCTCGGAAACACAGATATCTTAACATCAGTATCATTTGACAGTTCTTCCTTATTTCCCACAGACGAAAATGCAATGAGACCGCCGAAACTGCCCATTGAAGAGGTGAGTGGAGCCGCCTTGGTATTTTTAATTCTCGCTTTGCTGTTTCAGTGTATGAAAATTTATGAAGTTTGTGTCGAGTGTGGTGGTTGGAAGTGTGTGTGTGTGTGTGTGTGTGTGTGTGTGTGTGTGTGTGTGTGTGTGTGTGTGTGTGTGTGTGTGTGTGTGTGTGTGTGTGTGTGTGTGTGTGTGTGTTGTGTGTGTGTGTGTGAGAGAGAGAGAGAGAGAGAGAGAGAGAGAGAGAGAGAGAGAGAGAGAGAGAGAGAGAGAGAGAGAGAGTGGTACGTAATATGAATTCTAGCAGTTGCTGTTAATTGCATGGCTTGTTTAATTTCGTTCTGTGTTAGTTTGTTTGATTTTTGCAACCTCTTTAGATAAGCAGAAGTTACATTCCATTTGTAATTATTATAGATTGACAGTTAGCTAGATATACGTAGATAGATGGATATGTGTATGCCTATGTGTGTTTTGTTTGTATGTATGTGTGATGTATATATGTAAGTATTTATGTATGTGTGTTTGTGTTTGTATGTATGTGTGTGTGTATGTATATATGTAAGTATTTATGTATGTGTGTTTGTGTTTGTATGTATGTGTGTGTGTATGTATATATGTAAGTATTTATGTATGTATGTATGTGTGTGTATGTATATATGTAGTATTTATGTATATGTATGTGTATGTGTGTTGTGTATTTATGTATGTGTGTATGTATGTGTGTGTGTATGTATATATGTAAGTATTTATGTATGTGTGTTTGTGTTTGTATGTATGTGTGTGTGTATGTATATATGTAAGTATTTATGCATGTGTGTTTGTGTTTGTATGTATATGTGTGTGTATGTATATATGTAAGTATTTATGTATGTGTGTTTGTGTTTGTATGTATGTGTGTATGTATGTATGCGTGCGTGTGTGTGTATGTATGTATGTATGCGCGCGTGTGTGTGTATGTATGTATGTATATATTATATATATATTATATATATATATATATATATATATATATATATGTATGTATTTCCGTATGTATATATCTATGTATGTATTTCCGTATGTATATGTCTATGTATGTACGTATGCATGTATATGTGCGTGCATTTGTATGTGTGCAAATGCCTTTACCACGACTTACACCATTTACCCACTCCCCCCCAGACGCCTCGCCCCCCACGGAGGCCCCCAGCACCGAGTTCCCCCGCACCAAGTGGCAGGTGGGGGGGGCGGCCGCAGCAGGGGCGCAGCAGGGGGGGCAGCGGGGGGCGAGTGCTGCGCGTGTCCCGAGAGCAGGAGGGAGGAGCGCCAGCAGGAGATCGACTTCGAGGACGAGCTCTATGGCCTGGTTTACAAGTGAGTTTGTTGTTGTTGTTGTTTTTTTTTTTGGGGGGTGGGGGTGGGGTGGGAGGGATGTGGTTTACAAGTGTTTTTTTTTTTTGGGGGGGGGATGGGGGGGGGATGTGGTTTACAAGTGAGTTCGTTGTTGAGTTTTTTTTGGGGGAGAGTGGGGGTAGGGGGGGTGTTGTTTTTGTTGATTTTTTTTCTTGATGTTTGTTGATAGTTTTGTTAGATTTTTGTTTGTTTGTTTGTTTTTTGCTGTTTGTTGATTTATTTTTGTTGTTTGTTGATTTTTGTTGTTTGTTTGTTATGTGCTGATTTTCGTTATTCGTTGATTTTTATTGTTTGTATATTTTGTTTATTATTTGATTTTTGTTCCTGTCTGTTGATTTGTATTTATTGTTTTTTTTGTTATTTATTGTTTTATTTAGTGCTTATAACAAAGCGATCATCCCTTTCCCTTCTCCTTCTCCTCCATCCAGCAGCAGACAGAAGCGGAGCATCAACG
>NW_020869539.1:924923-949923 GCF_003789085.1 Penaeus vannamei | reverse complement strand
TATTATTATTATTATTATTATTATTATTATTATTATTATTATTATTTATTATTATTATATTATTATTATTATTATTATTATTATTAGTATTATATTATTATTATTATTATTATTATTATTATTATTATTGTTACTGTTATTATTATTATTATTGTTATTGTTAGTGTTATTATTATTATTATTATTAGTGTTAGTGTTGTTATTATTATTATTATTATTATTATTATTATTATTATTATTATTAATACTGTTTTTTTTGTGTATGAATGAAGAAAGATATCTTTGATCCATATCTGTTTCTTATTTTGTGAATAAAAAAAGTTTGTTTAGCGTCTGTGTCAGCGTTTTATTAACTAAAAAAAGGATGAACGTTTTTTGATGTTTTGTGACCAGAAAAATAAAAAAGGTCTTTGATCTATAATGGTGTAAATATGTTGTGAATTAAAACAGTGAAACGTCTTTGTTCCAAGCGTCTGTGCTGATTTTAGGCCAAAGAAAAACCTCGACTTTGATCTTTGAATGTGCTTGTATTTTACGAAGGAGAAAATGAAAAGGTGTATTTAGTTTATGTCGTTATCGGTATGTCTCTTACTATGCAAACGGATATACGGATTCCATCTTGTGTAATTGCTGATATTTTGTGAATAAAAACAAAATCAGTATACGTGGATGACGTTAATACCTCTTTGATATCTCTGTCTATACGATTATCTGCGTGTGTTTCATATACAATCTGCACGAAGGTTTCTACAAACATATATTTTTAGGGTTTCAAAAAACACATTTTTGGGATTAAAAAAAAAAACAGTTTTGGGATTTCAACAAACACGTGTTTTTAGGGTTTCAAACATGTTTTTAGGGTTTCAACAAACACATTTTTAGGGCTTCAACAAACACGTGTTTTTAGGGTTTCAACAAACACGTTTTTAGGGTTTCAACAAACTCATTTTAGGGTTTCAACAAACACGTTTTTAGGGTTTCAACAAACACATTTTTTAGGGCTTCAACAAACACGTGTTTTTAGGGTTTCAACAAACACATTTTTGGGTTTCAAACAAACACGTTTTTAGGGTTTCAACAAACACATTTTTGGGGTTTCAACAAACACGTGTTTTTAGGGTTTCAAACATATTTTAGGGTTTCAGCAAACTCTTGTATTTAGGGTTTCAACAAACACGTTTTTTTAAGGTTTTAATAAACATATTTTATGAAGGTTTCAACAAACACGTGTTTTTGTTTTGGCAGGTGAAGGGGGGGCGATTGTGAAGAACACTTCGGAGCTGAGTTTGACCATCACGGGGCTGCATCACTTCACCATATATGAGATTAAGGTTGGTTTTCGCTTGCAGGTGAACTTCTTTCTCGACTCTAATGACTTTGACTGGTCGTACGTCTGATGGTTTTAGATTATTGGATTCTCTCTCTCTATCTATCTCTATCTCACTCTATCTCTATTCTTATTTGGTTCTTTCCCTTTCTCCTCTCTCTCTCTCGCTCTCTCTCTCTCTCTCTCTCTCTCTCTCTCTCTCTCTCTCTCTCTCTCTCTCTCTCTCTCTCCTCTCTCTCTCTCTCTCTCTCTCTCTCTCTCTTTCTCTCTCTCTCTTTCCGCCTACCTTCCTTCGGCATCTTTTCTCTCATTCCTCCTTTCCCCTTTCCCATTCACCTTTCCTCCCTTCCCTATCTCCCCTCCTTTCTCTCTTTTCCTTCTTCCCCCCTTCTCCCCTCCCCCCTGTCTCCCTTCTCTGCCCTTTCCTCCCCCCCCCCATCCATGACACAGCTGGTAAGTACGAACTAACCAGTAATTAGCACAGAGACAAATTGCAGGGTACGCTCGTTACCGGAAATAACAGCTCGTTAACACATTATTTGCTGGAAGTTCATTAGGAGAATGAATAAAAAGTGATTAGTGACAAGAAAAGAAAATTAAAGAAAAACGTGATCAGTGTTAATTTTAGAAATCTGCTGAAAATCTGTAAAAATGAGAAATAAGTAAATAAATGAAATAAAATGAAGTTAAAACAATTTTTTGTTACCGATATGGTGTCATAAATGTTACTAAAAATGTTTAGAATATTCAGCTAGACTCAAATGTAGACTTACCTCAAACCCACATAAACGTTTTGCTTTTTTTAAAATGCATGTAATAATTAAATTGTTAGAGAACTATTCAGCTTCTATAATAAAGAAGAGAAACACGAGTTGCTATAGAATAAGTGAATACATTGTTTAAGGTCATACAATGCACAGTAAAGAAATTTAAAGGTCCTTTTTGGGCAAAGTATGAGAGAAAACGGCGATGCAAGAAGGGGGACTCAAGTAAAGCATCAGTGTCAGTGGATTGTATAGCTGTATTTCTACTTCTCGGTTAATTTCAGTTAAGAAAAGCAAAGAAAAGTCTTAAAATGTGTATATATTAATTAAACATTTTTTGTTTTTATAGGTAGATAGGTAAACTGTAACAGTGCAAAATTATGAGTGGATAAATAATCATTTATGAAATTCGAGCACTACAGACACGATCAAAGTAATGAAAATACAAACGATTTTTTTTCTAAAAGTGGACTTTTATATATATATATATATATATATATATATATATATATATATATATATATATATAATATATATATATAAAGTTTCAGCTCATGACAAACATTTATATGTCATTCAATTACAAATCATAACCCACCTCTCATTAACTTTGAAGTCTTATCAAAGAGAATAGCTTTGTTTTTTTTTAGGAATGAATTGGCTTTGTTATTTATTCATGGGAGCTTAAAATACCATCGAAATGAGGACGGTTATTTATATTATAATATATCATTCAGCACCTCGATATTAAGGCTCTCTTTCGTTTGTCAAGGAGGAAAATAGTCAAAATAATGTTAAACGGTAGCACTATCCATTAAACACTGGCATTTGAGGTACTAATAGATTTAGATAAAGTAATGTTGCTGATAGCACTCCATATGATAGTATATGTATAATGTGTTCATTACTAATGCTGACGTTATTGCTGTTGGTCTTATCATCCTCATTAAACACTAGGCTAACCTTATGTTTATTTCTGTAGTTAGCCTTGTAATTATTATTATTATTAATGTCTTTGTTGTTAATATGATTATTATTGCTTCATCATTATCATCATCACCATCACCTGATATCACCATCATCGTTGTCATCATCATCACCATCATCACCCACCACTACCATCACCACCGCAATCATCTTTTCACCACTTTGACCTTCATTTATCATCAACATTATTCCTATTCCTTATTTTACTCATTTTTCCGCAAGTTTGTCGTACGCCCCCCTCCCCCCCTCCCCTCCCCTCCCCAACTACCACAATCATCAACACTGTTACCATCATATTTATCAATTATCACTATCACCGCTATCACAAATTCACTCACTCACTCCACAGGTCGTCGCACGCCACGACCCACCACTCACGACAAGCATCAGCATTGTCGCCATCCTCTTTTATCGTCACAGTTATCACTTACCTCGTTATTACCGCCTCGCTCGTTCGCAGGTCGTCGCATGCCATCGCCCGACCACCGACTGCCCGCAAGGATCCAACATGAAGGAGTGTGTGCTGTGTTCTCTCAACCCAAGCTTATTACGGACACCACGGACGCCAAAGGTGAATATGGGAAGGAGGGAGGGAGGGAGGGAGGGAGAGAGAGGAGGAAGAGGGAGGGAGAGGAGAGGGAGAGAGAGGAAGAAGGGAGGGTGGAGAGAGAGGGGAAAGAGAAGGGTAGAGAGAGAGAGAGAGAGAAGGGAGAGAGAGAGAGAAGAGACAGGTAGAGATTTAGAGAGAGAGAGAGAAGAGAAGGGATGAGAGGAGAGAGAGGAGAAAGATCGAGGAGATATTGGGAGAGAGAGAGAGAGGACGGAGAGAAGATGAGAGAGAGAGAGATGAGAGAGAAGAGAGAGTGAGAGAGACAGAGAGAGAAGAGAGAGAGAGAGAGAAGGGCGAGTGAGAAGAAGAGGAGAGAGAGGAAGAGAGAGAGGAGAGGAGGAGAGGAAGAGAGAGAGAGAGAAAGAGAAGGGAGAGAGAGAGAGAGTGAGAGAGAAGGGAGAGAGAGAGAGAGACAGAACAGACAGACAGACAGACAGACAGACAGAGACAGGAGGGAGTTGTGGGGTGGGGGTTGGAAGGGTGTTTGAGTGTAGGGGTGGTGGGGTAGGGTTGTGTGGAGGGGGATGGGTGTGTTTGTGTGTGTGGTTATTATTATAGGTACTGAGAGTAGATTTATATTTTTTTCTCCTTTTCTTCGCTATGTGAGGAATTATGTGAACCCGATGTACGTCTAGTGTTGCTGTGCATGCATGCATGACACCGTATATGCTCGTCTCGCGCTTATTGTACCCAATATTCGCTTTCTGCCAGTAACTCCAGTTTAACTCTAAAAAATACCGCACCACTGTATCACCTTTCCCGATAATCATAGATTTAGATGATTTTACATTCAATGTTCAATAATAATCTCCTTATTAAAAGATTAAACATGCAGATCAAAAAGCGGTAGTGGATGCCAACGTACTGCATAGAATAGTGATGGCTGTCTGTGTAATAGGGAGTAGACGTTAGAGGCTTAGAAAATATATTGTGCGCATGTATTACTATTTACATTATTAGTTGACATTAATTACACAGCACGGTTCCGAGTGCTTGCCCTCCCTGCCCCCCCCCCCAACAAAAAAAAAAATGTTCGTGTGTGTGTGGTGTGCGTGTTGTGTGCTGCCGTGTGCGTGTGGCGTGTGCGTAGTTGCGTGCCGTGTGTGTGTACACGTCAAATAACAATCTCGCGAGCATCGCAAGGTGCAGTTTGCACCCCCCCCTTTCCCACCCTTCTGGCGAAGCACGCTATAGGCGCGATACCTGGTGACGGGGCTCAAGGAAATCAACACGAGCAGAGACAGCATCAAGAGCTTCACGTGGACGAGACCAGCTGAGCCACGGGAAGGTGGTGTGGCCTACAAAGTCAAGATTCCTGCCGATGGAAAAACTTTAGGACATATTAAAACCCCCGGTTAGGATCGGGTTCGGTGCGTGTTTTGGTGCTGGTGGTCGTTGTGTGGGGTGTTGGGGTGGTGTGGGGGGGAGGTAGGGTGGCGGGAGGGTAATTGTGGGTTGTGGGAATCCTGCTTTCTGAGAAGTGTGTTCGTGTTGATCTCTTTTCTTTTCTTTTTTTCTTTCTATTTCTGTCTTTTTGGCTTATCTATTCCATTTCTGTCTTTAGCTTTCTATCCATTTCTGTTCTGTTGGAGCTGTCTAGTGGCCATGTTGTCTGTCCGTGTTAGCTTTCTTTTCTTGTTCTGCTTCCTTGTTGCTGGAGGTCTGAGTTCGTCTCTTCGTTCGTCTGTACTTTGTGCAGTTTTCATGTGTAGCATCTCTTCTCTGTCTCTCTCTCTTCTGTCTTCTCTCTTCTCTGTTCTTGCTCTGTCTCTGTCTCTCGCTGTCTCTCTCTCTCTCTGGTCTTCTCACTCTCTCTCTGTCTCTCTCTCTCCTCTTTCTTTCTCTCTCTTCTTTCTTCGTTTCTCTCATTGTCTCTCCTCTTTTGCTCTTGCTCTTCTCTCTCTTTCTTCTCTCTCTCTCTTTCTCTTCCTTTCCTCTTCCTCGCTCTCTCTCACTCTCTCCTCTGCCTCTCCTCCCTCCCTCCTCTTCTCTTCTTCTCTTCTCTCTCTCCCTCCTCTACATCTCTATCCCCCTCTCCTTCTTCCCTCATCACTCCTTCCTTTCCTTCCGTCCTCTGTTGCTCAATCCCTCCCTTCGTTCTGGCCTCTCCCACCCTCCCTTCCCTCTTCCTTCCTCTCCTCTCCCTACCGCCTCCTATTCTCCCCTTACCACACCCAGAAAAAACAAACCTCACAGATTCAACCAACACAGGGAATAGATAACAATAGAGATAGCATGATTCATTCACAATCCTCCTCCTTCCTCCTTCCTCTCCTCCTCTTCTCCTTCCTATTGCTTTCTCTTCCTCCTCCTCCTCCTCCCTCCTATTGCTCTTTTCCTCTTCCTCCTCCTCCTCCTCGCTCTCCCTTCTCCTCCTTTCCTCCTTTCCTCCTTACCCTCCTGCTTCCTCCTTCTTCTCTCCTCTATCCTCCTTCTCCCCCTCTTCCTCCTTTCCCCCCCCCTCTTCTCCTCCTCCTCCTCCTCCTCCTCCTCCTCCTCCTCCTCCTGCCTCTCCTCCTCCTCTCCTCCTCTCTCTCCTCCTTCCTCCTCTCCTTCCTCCTCCTCCTCCTCCTCATTCTGCCTTCCCTTCCACAGTGTATCAGCGAGAAGGAATTCGTCGAGAGGAACATGACCTTTCACCTCAACATGAGTCAGCTGCTCCCGGGACGCTACAACCTGAGCGTCGAGACCTACACGAGACCGGACTCCCCCTCGAACAAGTCCTTGGAGGCTGTCATCTTCGTCGTGGAGGTGAGCTGCCAGCCGGGTGCTCCTCGTGGCCCGTGGAGGACGGCTCCGGTTTTTAACCAGAGGAATTCAATTTGATTTTAGTTTTTTTTTATTATTTCATTTTCATCATTATTATTATTAGAGGAATTCAGATTTGATTTTAGTTTTTTTGTTGATTCATTTTCATTATTATTATTAGTAGTAGTAGTAGTATTTGTTTTTTATTGATTTATTTTCATTGTTATTAGTAGTAGTAGTAGTATTTCTTTCTCTTTTTAACTCATTAAGAATTTACCTTTCTTTTTCCTCTTTTTTCTTTTCTTTTTCTTATTTTAACTCTTTTTCGTAGTCAGTGTAATTCGGCTTTATTTGTCTAGTTTTTTCTCTTAATCGGTGAAATTAAATTAAATTAAATTAAATTAAAGAAAGATTCTCTTTCTTTACCGGTGAAATTCAATTTATTTATTTCGTTTTCTTATAATTCATGAGTCCGTTTCTTTCTTTTCTTTTCTTTTCTTTTTTTGAAATTCAGTGTTGTTATTATTACTTTTTATTATTGTTCTTTCTCATTGTTAGTAAAATTCAGCATTAGATTTTAGTTCGGTTTTTATGACCACTGAAATTTAGCTCTTTTTTTTCTCTTTTTAAAAAGTGAAATTCAACATTCATTTTTTTAACCAGTGAAATTTAGAAGTTTTCTATAGTTCTTTCGTAATCATTGAAAATCAGCACAATTTTTTTCCTTAACCACTGAAATTCATTATTTTCGTTTCTCTTTTCTTGTTCTAATGCGTCAGGCCATCATTTCTTAACAAGGTATAAAAAAGGGAAGCACATTTGCTGAGTGTGTCTGTCTGTCTACGTTCATCCGTTCGTTTTCTCCGAGTTTTAAAGAAGAGAAAAAAGTATATCGACTGGGAACCATTTACAGTTTTTCTAAAATTGAACCCAAGTTTTTTTTTCTCTCTCTCTCGATCACTGTGTAGGCGTGAAGAAAGACTCGCTGTGCACAAAGAAAATAGTTCGGTAAACTTTTTTTCTTGCCTATTTTATCAGTCAGTCCCAAAGATCGATTAAAGAATAATGAAAATTAAAATAATCAAAGATAAACAGAATCGGACCCAAATAACTAATATCCTCCAAGGTCTTGTTTTTAGCCTTTTCGAGAAAAAAATCATACAAAATTCCATCCCCTTTCCTTCCAAAACAAAAACGTTCGAAGAGAAACATAAAACAACCGCCACGGCATTCCTGCATTCCCCAGGGAGGACCAGACACGCCCTTGCACCTGAAGCTCCTGGCAGTTGCTCTCCTGGTGGGCGTGGTCCTCGTGGTGGTGCTGGCTCTCGTCACCAGAGTCTGCACCAAGCCGGATGAGAAGATTGTGACGACTCTGAATCCGATATATGCGCAGGAGTCAGGTAAACTTTTTGTTTTCTGTTTTGAAACGCGGAGAACTGATGGCGTGTTTCTTTTGTTCTTCTTCTTCTCTCTCTATCTCTATCTCTATCTCCTTCTATCTATCTATCTATCTACCTATCTATCTATCTATCTATCTATCTATCTCTCGCTCTCTTTCACTCTCTCTTTCACTATCTCTCTCTCCCTCTCCCCTCCCCCTCCACCCCCTCCTCCCCCACCTTCTCCCTCTCCTTCCCACTTTTCCTCTCTCCTTCTACTCTCCCTCCCCTCTCCTTTATCCTTTCTCACCCTTTCTCTCTCTTCTCCCGCTTCCCTCCGTCTCCCACCCAGACTATTTTCCTTCTTCTGCCACCAATTTCTCTTCTATTTTACATTTTTCTGTTGTTTTACTATTTTTGCTATTTTTCTATTTTTTTCTATTCTCTCCTGTTTTATTACACCTTTACCTATTGCGATTGGATTTTTTCTTGATATAATTATTTGTTTGAGCAGGAATAACTGTCCTAAAATTTCATTACTGTTTTTAAGATCAGTCATACTTCTAGTACATTGATTTTTTTTATTAAACAGTTTTCACCGTATATATATTAGAATATATTACTCTAGAATGAGAGTATATTACTCTACACCAGTTGCTTATGCGAATCATTAATCATTTCATCGCAATTTGATTACTAACATGCAAGTACCTGCAAATAACGCAATAGGCCTACCTTATTAACTTCACGCTCCTCTGACCCCCCACTCGTAAATCCAGGACTTCCGGCGTGGATCCAGCACGTCTACGACATCATAGGAGGTCAGGATATCATTGACTCCTCTGACCTGCACGTAGAAGAAGGACCTCCTCTCGGGGAAGGGAAGTTCGGGCTGGTCCTCAACGGCCGCCTGCGCCTCGAGGCCAAGAATATCCCGGTGGCCGTGAAGCAGGTGACGGATTTCCAAGCCAGGGAGGACATCCTGCAGGAGGCCAAGTTGATGCTGTAATATTTTCTTTCATTGTCTTGTTGTTGTTTTGTGCGTGTGTGTGTTTTTGTGTGTCTAGGTTGTGTTTGGCGGCTCTGCGTCGTCAGTTCTGGAAAGTTTGGCGTAGTGTTTTTTTATCATGTAATGTATTTTTTATCCTGTAATGTATTTTTTAATGTGTGCATATGTAAACACATATATAATTCCATCTCTTCATTTCACACTGCATTAACTTCAATAACGAGTCATGCCAAAGGAACAACAAAGGGAAGAACGGGCAAACACACAACTATACCATATTCGTGTATTTTCCCGTTCTTCCCTTCTTTGTTCCCTTTGCAACTTGTTCATCATCAAACTCCACACGAGTGTCTTTCAAAACCGAACCTTCTCGAATCCTTCTCGAATAACCCCGCCCTCTCCGACAGCAAACTCAACTGCTACCACCTGGTGCGAGCGTATGGAGTCGTGCCAAGAGCCACCCACATCCTGCTCGTGATGGAATACATGAACTGCGGGGACTTGCTGAGGTACATCAGGTCACGGAAACCCCCGGATGACGATATCTTATCTGTGATCACCATTGATGTGAGTTTGCGATAGACGGTTGAAGCGTTGATGGATTGCCATAGATCTTGTGATAAGGATAGCGTGCAAATGATATGATTATAGTTGACTGTTGATTATCATTTTGGATGTTTGAGTAAAGTTGGAGTTGGAGGAAAGAGAAGTGAAGGGCATTCGAAAATGAATTCAGAATACTTTCTCTGAAATGAGTAATGATGATCACAAACAGTACACACTGTCATGAACTCCATGAACTACAAATGCAAAATATTTTTTTAAAGCAAGGTGCCATGAACAAAATATTTTTAAAAATCACCAAATAAACAAAAAATATTAAATAACAAATGAAGGAATAAGCAAGATGATTAACAAATGAACAAAATATTACTGAACAAATGAACAAAAAATATTAAATAAATGAAGGAATAAGCAAGATGATTAACAAATGAACAAAATATTACTGAACAAATGAACAAAAAATACCATAAAAGATGGAAATTCACCAAATACCCCCCCCCCCAGCATGTGTGCGCCATGGCCGTGCAGATAGCGGACGGCATGGCATACCTGGCCAGCCGCAAGATCGTGCACAGGGACCTCGCCGCCCGCAACTGCCTCATCAACGACAACATGAACATCAAGATCTCAGACTTTGGCATGGCGAGACTAACCGATAACGACTATTACAGGATACGTAAGTTCAGTAACCGATAGCGATTAATATAGGATACGGGAGTCCACGATAACGACTATTTTAGGATGCACTTCCTAACCGGTAACGACTAATTTAGGATAGGGAAGTTCACTAAGCAATGACGACGATTTTAGGATGGGTTCATTAACCGATAATAACTAATTTAGGATACGTGAGTTCTGCTTGTTTTGTTTAATTAACCTTGGTGTGTAGAAACGGGTTGAACTAGGAACATGCTGGGTGGGGAATACTGGTAATGGGTGATAGGATACATGTGATTCATATTTTCAGTTCAATATACTTAATTTCTTTCATTATCATTCACCACCACCGCTACCACCTCCACCATCATCACCATCAATACCACCATCAACACCACCATCAACACCACCACACTACCACCTACCAAACACCAACACCACCAAAACCGGTACCACCATCACACCACTACCACTACTACCAACACCACCATCACCACCACCACCACCTGTACCATCACGATCACCACCACTGTTACCACCACTCTCGACACCACCACCGTCACCATCAACACCACCACCCACCACCTGTACCATCACCACCACCACCGTTACACCACTCTCGACACCACCACCATAACCCTAACTCCCCCACGCCGTCCTCCCGCAGGCGAGAGCAAGTACTTCCCCGTGCGGTGGCTTCCCCCCGAGTACCACCTGAAGTTCACGAGCCAGAGCGACGTCTGGAGCTACGGCATCGTCCTGTGGGAGATCCTGTCAGGAGGAGCGCGGCCCTATGAGGTGGGAGTGAGACGGACGAGGTGGTAGGGAAGTTGTCCTCATGACTAAGGGCGAGAAATGAGGAGGTGGATGGGTTGGGAGATTTTCTTTGGATGTTTTTTTGAAATTTTGGGGTGATGTTTTTGATTTGTTTAGTTTAGTTTGTTTTAGATTGGGACGTTGTGTAAAAAAAAAACGATGTTTAGCGAGGATTTGGAAGTATAGGACTTTTTTTTTTTTTGCTTTTTGTTTTATTACCACTATTATTTAGAAGTGGAAAGGGAGAGAAACATGTTATTGCAATACTTGGCCATATTTATCTTCTTTCTCTCTCTCTTTTCATGCTGTGGTAATTCCTCGGAGCCACAGGACGAACCAGAAATCCAACTACATATGACAACATCCTTCCTGCTCCTTTCAGCACCTGACGAATGACAACGACGTCCTGCAGCAGGTGCGTCGCGGATACACCCTGGAGACCCACATCCCCAAGGGCACGCCGTCATTCCTGGCGAAGATCCTGATCAGCTGTTGGCGTTACAAGGGCAGCACGAGGCCGTACTTCCCGCAGCTGGTGGCGGCTCTTCTGCCAAGCACGTCTCCTTGCTTCATTCAGCACTTCAGGTGGACTAAACTTCCTTTATGTGGGATTGTGTTACGTTTATGTGAGGTGGAATGTGGAATGGGAGGGTTGGCTTGGAGTCTGAATACAGTTCGGTGGATTCCTCTTGGTTTTGATAGATGGATTATGCGTTTTTTTAATCTGCAAAGTTCTAGTGTTGCGAGACGTTCTTGGTCCTTTATATGCAATGCACTTGGTTTTATCTGCTAAGTAAGAATATGCAGGATTTCTATATCGCAGAATTCTGTATATAAAAAAAATACCACAGAAATTACCAGCTGACTTTATTTCTCCCAGTTTCAAGATTGAATAGCACGCCACAATGTCTTCTCGTTTTTCCATTTTCATTTCAGCATAATACTTACCTTTGGCTTACATCTCCAACGACAATTTACATTTAGTCTTAGTATATATGACATCAAAGTCCTCGTGATACCTTCTAAATTACCTTTATGCTTTCCAGAATGGTGTCCTTCTACCACACAGCGGACGGCCAGGAGTACAAGCGTCAGTTAGAGACCCAGCAGGACGTGGACGAGGATAGTGACATCACTTCACCCCTCAATGAGTCATCACCTTTACCCTTCTGTCACCCTATCAGACAAGACGGCCCTCCACTCCCTCCCAGGCCACTCACGGGCACGAGGTGGCGGCCCTCGTTTCGCTTCCGAGGGGCAACAGTGCCAAGGTACACTCAGCAGCCGACTCACTTGTCTGTCACCGATCTCGAGAGCCTCACCTTGAGCCAGCAGGTTCTTCCCTCAAACAGGGAGGGGGACGCCACTTCCCCTTCTCGGAACGTTACTTCGACACTTGTGGACCTGACCACGTCCAAGTCCCAGGAAGAGAGTGTCAGAGAGAACGTGAAGACGAGCCCGTTCCACAGTTCAGAGACGGACGTAGTGGCGATGAACACGCACACGCTAAAAGCTCTGCATACACCACTAGCTGCAACTACGGCCAATCCCAGTAACGTGGTTGTTCAGTTGAACAGTCGCGGTTCAACTTCCACTTCCATTGCCTCTTCCACTGACCTTCCAGGTAGTCCAAGGAAGCTGGAAATTACTCTTCCCAACTTCAAGTGTTCAAAAAGGATGCCCGATATCAAGCCTTCCCCGTGTTAATATGCCATAAAACTTGAAAGCTCAATACAATGCCTCATTATATATAATTATTCTAAGGATTATTGCCGTTGTTTGCTGTAGTACAAGTGTTGTAGTATATAGAATTGATAGATTATTTGATAATGTGTATGTACAACTTCACTCTTCAAGGCACCTTGTCTGTCAGCATATAATGTACGTGCCTTTCAGATGGTTATATTGCACTGGAGCATTTGGGTTACAGTATTATAACTGACAACAAATTTTCCAATTTACAAATTGACACAGATTGCGTATATCAATTTGACATGTAAAAATTGTTATATATGTATATTTGAATCCAACAATACTTTTTGACAGAAAAATTGAAGACTAAACGCTGCCTCATATGTAAGAAGAATGAGTAACATACATGACATGGTTCGAACGTAAACATAAAGTATGAAAGGAACTTGTGCATGGTTTATATTTATACTATAGTTGACAGAAGACCCATTCAAAAGACGGGATGAATAAAGGGGGCTGCCCTTTACATGTTTTGTATTGTTGAATATAGGAGATTGCGGAAAGATAGGGGATGAGAAATCTATAGTTTTGTACGATCTGAGAATAATCTATTATCTAATTGTCTAATTACATGTTCATAAGCTGATGCTGAATACCATGACGTGTAGATGAACACTTTCTAACTGTATAAAAGCATAATGTTAATCTTGTAAGTAAATTGTGTTTTGACAATGGACGGTCCGGTATTTTTATTTTATATAATCTGATCTACAGACCTTTACTTAAAGTGTATGACCAACTTCAGTCGATAAACAGTTTTTTTTTTTCTTTTGACTTTGTATAAAATGTGTGTATGATTTATTATATATGTAAAATTAATGGATCTCATTTATGTTTACTTTCAGGATGGTTATCAAAGTTAGTTGCTTGTAGAATATATGGATATATGTTATTTTCTCTAAAAAAATAATTTAAAATGAATGTTGTTTAATTTGCCTTCTATGGAAAGAAAAGAGAAATGAGACCACACATAAAATATCAAAACAAAACAAAAATCATCTTTCAGTTATTTGACCCACTGTCATGTATGAGTTTCAAGAGATTCCGAGACCTTCTTTACCATGACCTTCGTCCTTTTGCTCTCCTTATACTGCCCGTTTCCCCATCTTAGAGAAAATAACTAGCCAGTGTCTAATACCTCACTGCCCAGCTCACAACAACGATAAGCACCAATTAAGGCCGACTTGTAAATTATATATCCCGGGGTATCTCTAGCACTTGAAGGAACATCGGAAATGTTGAGTGTTGTACATCATCTTGAGTATCAGATGTTTCCAGCTGCCTGCGATATTGTAAAGTCTGAAAAAAAACATGCGCATCAGAATAATTTCAATTTGGATGACAACTCTGATAGTAAAATGTCAAAGGAAACTGATATCCTGTTTTTGAAAATAATACTTATTGTACATTTGAGCTACTAATGACAAAGCGTTGATATCTCTCAGATATTCAGTGCTAAAATCTAATGTATAAATTCATTTAATCAGATTATTAATGAAACAAGTTTCCTCTGGACTAAGATAAATAGGAGAAATGAAGCACAAATACAAAAGTAAGATAGACAATACAAGCTTTCTTTACAGCTCACAAAGTATACCCTCATCAGACAGATGAACTTGCATATTTGAATAATAATGAGGGAGGAAGTTAGGGAAATAGTGCGAGAGAAAAGAAAAGATGAAAGAGAGAGAGAGAGAACCACGTTTTCATCCGCCATGCCCCAAGAGTCGAGAATAAGGAGCAACGGACCGAAAGGTTTGCAAAAAACAACTGTTCAACACATCGACCCCAAGGATTCAGGGTTAGGCAGTGTGTGCATTTTATCTACGTGAGGAATACGTAGGACCTGTGACCCTGTTAGGACCTGTAAATGCCTTTATTCCTTATTTTTTTTAGATTAACAAAAGTAAAGATAATGAGCATCATAACGAAAGGAAATAAGGCGAGCTTTGGTTCAATAGAATACTTTTTTCTTTTTTTTTTTTTTTTTTTGAGAAAATGGTTCCGATGCCCCATGCTGGAATGGAAACGCCATCGATATAGAAGGTTTACTTACATTATCATCCCTATTTCTAATATACTAAGGAAGAGTAGGAGTCCTGGATGCCCAAAGACACAATACTTCCTTATGAACAGTATGTTTTGTTCAACATGACAACAACACGATTACTTAATGATCATACTTTCTCACAAGATGTACATGCGCGTCTGGCATAATGAAAAGGTTTTAGAGAAGGTATTTCTCTCTACCCCCCCTCCCCCCTACTCTGTCTGTCTGTCTGTCTGTCTGTCTGTCTCTCTCTCTCTCTCTCTCTCTCTCTCTCTCTGTCTGTCTGTCTGTCTGTCTCTCTCTCTTCTCTCTCTGTCTCTATCTCTGTCTCTGTCTGTATGTCTGTCTGTCTGTCTCTCTCTCTCTCTCTCTCTCTCTCTCTCTCTCTCTCTCTCTCTCTCTCTCTCTCTCTCTCTCTCTCTCTCTCTCTCTCTCTCTCTCTCTCTCTGTTGTGCTCCAAGACAAGATTCATAAAGTTTTTAGTAAACATTCCGCTCACCAACAGATGAATCAGAAAATAACCAACCGGAAAGGAGGATAACAGTAACAATAAAAAACAGTAGTAGTAGTAGTGATGATGGGGGAGGGAGAGGAGAGTAATAATAATAATAATAATAATAATAATAATAATAATAATAATAATAATAATAATAATAATAATATAATAATAATAATAATAATGATAATAATAATAATAATAATAATAATAATATAATAATAATAATGATAATAATAATAATAATAATATAATAATATAATAATGAATAATAATAAATAATAATAATGATAATAAATAATAATAATAATAATAATAATAATACATAATAATAATGATAATAATAATAATAACAGTAATAATAATAACAATAACAACAATGATAACAATAATGATAATAATTATTAACTTCATGAAATTAATATAAATACCCTTATATATGAGCGAACCTTTTCCAACCTATGTTCCTGTCACCGTATGTTCATTTATTCTGTTTCCATTTAGCGATTTGAAAATTACATCTCTAAAGGATATACATAGATATTCATTGGTTACACTATTTTCTTATGAACCACGAAGTAATAAACTGTACATATTTAAAGTTCGTTACTGAATACTCGCTACAAGTGAATCGTCATTTTCTTCGATATTTTCCGAACATTAGCTACGTGAGTATTTTTTTTTTTTCAAATTTGTTGCAGAAATCATTAACTTTCAACAAAATCTACAGTCTAAATCCAATCGTTTAATTCAGAGAAAAAGTATAGTATTATACTTTCTTATTTCATACTAATGACGAAATTTGCAATTATCCAAGGAGACTTTGAATGTATTTTATGGCTGTTTACTTCTCGTGTATTTCAAATGATTATTTTCTAATGTTTTTTTGAGAGTATTGCTATATTAGTTCCCATATAACAATATGGATAATATATACACTAATAGGCACAAGCACTAGTGGTGATGATGACAATACCGATGTTAAAGACAAATTATTATAGTAACCAAATGAACGAAAAAAGTGAAATTAATAAAAGTAATACTATTGATAGTGAAAAAGTGATAATAGTGATAACTATGAGCATGATGATGAAAATGATAACGACAGATATTTATAACAATTATGTCACTAATGCTGGAAATATGTAAATAACAACACCAATAATAACAACGATAGCTAGAACGACAAAGGCAGCAGTGATTAAAAAAACTAATGGTATTATTGATATTAACAATGGAAATAAAGGGATAATTAGATAGATATTTAAAACTATTTACATTTTTAATGAACCCTAATATCATCAGTCATTTATACATATATATTCCTGTACAAACAGAGAAGTCTAACCTTGAGAATATCGTTACTAAACTAAAATCTATACTATAATGTCCTTGCACTGATCACCTTCACCAATTGATTTTAAACTCATACTCTGTGCTCATATATCAATTCGCACACGTGTCCTCATTTACATATATTGCTAATTCCAAACGTTGTGATATATCAGAGATTTTAAACTTTACAGCCTTGATGGTGGAATAGTTATCTAAACTCTTTCGATCGTTTCACTAATGAGATAAGTTTGTCTGCGAAAAATACGTTGTTATTAATGTTTGTGAAGTAACGAGGCTATCCATCTATTTATCTACAATTGTACTTTGACAACAACAAAAAATCATCTACTGGTATTAAAGAAGCGAAATGTCCATTGCATTTTCCGGTTTTTTTTCATCATCGACAACTGTAAAGATAAAAAATTTCAGCGCATTAACGCAAGCATTTTGCAGATGTAAAATTCCTTTTTTGATAAGTAATTTCACTTTCATGATTTACTGTGTAGTTATGTTGATGTATACAAACACATAAGCAAGCACAACACACACACACACACACACACACACACACACACACACACACACACACACACACACACACACACACACACACACACACACACACACACACACACACACACACACACACACACACACACACACACACACACACACACACACACACACACATACTACACACATACATACATACACTCTTACACACACACTCACACACATATACATACAAACTAAACAAAACCTTTGATAACACACATCAAAACTGACGTACTTTGCAAATCATTAACAACAAATAGCAATTTCTTATGTATTCAAAATGGCTTTATGAGGAAAACAACCGCTTCCGGAGTGTATGTGGGGTGGGGGGGGAGGGGGGTCGTCTTCCATGTCATTTAGTTTTTTAGTTTTATTCTCCAATAGAAATGAATGAGTTGGAGTCAGTGGCAATGGCGGTGGCATTGACAATGATGAAAACCCTGTGTGTTTATGGCTGACTGTTCAAAGTAAATACGCCAAAGGGGGTTTGAGGTCCCTCACCGGGACCTCAAACCCCCTTTGGAAATTAGGAATTAGATATGCGCAAGGTATCAATAAAGATTCAGAGCTGATGAATTAGGAATTACCCCAAAAATAGGGGTGCCATTGGATTTTCGCCTGTTAGTAGCAGTAATAATAATTTTGATAATGTGATTTGATAATAACAACCATGATAGAGGCATGACATCGCTAAAGAGATTTTGAGGAATGCCCGTGTGCAGATCTGTTTCCCCCTCCCATGATTTAATTATAAATGGTAATAGGCAGCACGATGATGAAAAAGACTACGTGGAAATAAGATAAATCACAGAATGTCCTCAAAGAGAGGTGGAGCGAACGACAAAGCCAACGTCGCCTCCAGTTCGCCCAGCAGTATGTGGAGAAAAAATTAGATCACTGGCGAAGAGTAATAGAGGAGAAAGAAAGAAAGAAAGAAAACACTTCCATTGAACACGGGATGTTCCATTGCTGGATGAGAGGTACCTGGTGCAAATATTAGTGATGAATTTCGTTATTTTCTTTTTTATCAAGATGTTTATGCATAATAGTGTTCTATATTTCATATTTTATGTTCTGATTCTCTACCATCATTTACTTTTCAGATATTACAGGTACAATATCTAGATGTTTATGCATAATAGTGTTCTATATTTCATATTTTATGTTCTGATTCTCTATGACAGATACAATATCTATTTAGACAAATATATCGAACTGTTAGGAGAAATATTCCTCCCATCAGTATGCTGCTGCTGTACATTGGCACATCCCAGAAACAACCTTATCAACGCAGGATAACTGCTTATACACACGTCTAAGGCAGTTACGAAGTGGTACCTTGACCAAAACCACCTGGATGTCCTCCCGTGGCCAAGCAAGGTATGTGGCGCAACTCGACTAGAAATGTTTGGGCGAGTATTTCACGGTTTGGGAAACGGATGATGAAAGAAATTCCCCGCAGCTTGCAGATCACGTTAAGAGCGAATGGGAAGTATTGCGGAGAAAAGCGGGTTTGTGTGTAAATGCTGTTCCTGGGATTAGACAAGGTTGTGAATAATGATATCGTCCTTGTCATCAGTATAACAACCCCAGTATTTGCCTTTATCTACAATTATTACGGTTTTCCTGAAAAAGATAAAACGGCAGTCAAAATATCAGATTTCACCACAAGATAAAAGGTATTCAGAATAATCGAAACGAACTATACATGCTGTTTCGTAACTCACTGTCAAATACTAACTTCGTGATTGACGCTGCACGCACATGGTATGACAGATAGTATATTTATCCACTGTCCTGCAGTTTTGCGTTTAGATAATATTCTTTAATTAAAAAAACAACAACATAGTATTGTGGTAAGGTGTATTAGAGTAGCGCTGCATATGAATATAATACTACTAGCAGATTGTCAGTTTTAAGCAATGTTCTAAAAACAGCCAGAATTGATGGAGAGAGGGAAGGAGAGGGAGAGAGAGAAAGAAAGTGTGTGTTTTTCCATTCATTTAGATATGTACGCATGTCCTACACGGACACACATAATACAACAAACTAAATATGTTATACTGAGAATTACATCACAAGCCAAAGTCAAAGAAACTCGATTTCACTTTCAACTTCAATGTCATATAAAGGCTTACACACACACAAACACACACACACACACACACACACACACACACACACACACACACACACACACATATGTGTGTGTGTGTGTGTGTGTGTGTGTGTGTGTGTGTGTGTGTGTGTGTGTGTGTGTGTGTGTGTGTGCATATATGTATAATTTTTGTTAGTGATATCGACAAAATGATAATGGCATTAGTAAACAATTGATAAATATTTCATACATTTATAGACGGGCAGAGAGAGATGACGCGAAAAAGACAGCGAGGGAAAGAGAGAGAAAAAAAAACAGAAAAGCTAAGCCAAGGAGATCAAGACCTGTGACAAGATAACGTGTCTCCCCACCTCTGTCTCTCTCTCTCTCTCTCTCTCTCTCTCTCTCTCTCTCTCTCTCTCTCTCTCTCTCTCTCTCTCTCTCTCTCTCTCTCTCTCTCTCTCTCTCTCTCTCTCTCTCTCTCTCTGCTTCTAACACACACACACAATTACACACAGACATGATTGCATCGCAAACAAGAAACGAACAAAATGCAAAACCTGCAGCTCATGCATCCGGACAGCAACTTCGTAAATATCCAAGATGGCGCAATGAACACAACACCTGCCTTTGAAGCTTCGATTCCCTAGTCCTTTTGGTTTTAATTTCGTAGTTTTCGTAGCCATAAATATACTGATTCTATCATCAATTCTCACCGTAGTTAATTCCAATAAACAGATTTTTTTAAACGCTTATATTGCGAGCTCAGGTTTTTAAAAAATGATAGCCTTTGTCTGCGGTTTGACGAAACTACAGTAATCAGGAAAATAAATAGACTTTTTAGGGTGAAACTCAATCAAACGTAATGTCAGTGTGTAAAATATTCAACGAAAAATGTTCAATGAGCGAGGAGAGAGTTACAATAATTGGCAGACAGATAAATATATAAATAAGGTTAGACAGATAGATATTGAGTTTGTTTTGTCATTCACATATGTATGCACACACACACACACACACACACACACACACACACACACACACACACACACACACACACACACACACACACACACACACACACACACACACACACACACACACACACATGGAATATAAACTAAACACATTCTAATGATAATCACTTCGTAAATCAAAACAAATAAAGACAATATACAAAGACAGTTTATCTATTTTTTCTCTATTTTCATCTTTCTAAGCACCTCTCCCCCATCCATCTTTCTCTCCTTCTCTCTCTCTCTCTCTCTCTCTCTCTCTCTCTCTCTCTCTCTCTCTCTCTCTCTCTCTCTCTCTCTCTCTCTCTCTCTCTCTCTCTCTCTCTGTCTGTCTGTCTGTCTCTCGCTCTATCTATCATTTTTATATCTTTGTTCATCTCTTTATCAATCCAAAGATACTAAGCTTAGAATTTTGAACACATTTAAAAAGCGATTTCTCTCAATGGTCAAATTTTGATTCTTATATTGTTTTATTACGCCATCATTATTTTTGTCGTAATATTGATAGAATTAATATATCTATGGCCAAGGATTTGAAAGTGCGTTTGTGTTTGTGTGTTTAACGGACAAGTACATACGTATCCGAACTGTAAAACATCATAGTAATTTCAAATATCGAACTAATATAATAACATAAATTTTATATGTCTTATCCTTCACCTAAATCACGCAGGTCCTTCTCTGCTTGTGTCTCTTCCCTTCTTTATCCACTTTTCCCTCATTCCTTGTTCCAAATCTCAAAAGTTCTCACATTAAGGAGAATAAAAAGACGTTTTAAGGCTTTCTGTGGCTACGTAACGCAATGCATTTCTTATTTTTATTAGTTTGTTTATGTCATTTTCTATATTTCTTATTATTCTTGCTTTGTTTATATAATTTTCTATATTTTTATTTTTCTTAGTTTGTTTAAATAATTTTCTATATTAGAAAATGATGATGGTAAGGGCGATAAAAATGAAGATAGAATTGATATATGTGTGTAAAATTCATGATAAACAGATTGCAACAGGAACAACGAAGGGAAGGACAAGAAAACACACGAATATATATATACATAAATATATACATACATACATACATACATACATACATACATATATATATATATATATGTATAATACTGTATATTTGTGTGTATGTTTGTGCATGTGTACATATATATACGTATATATATATATATATATATATATATATATATATATATATATATATATATATAATATATATGTGTGTGTGTGTGTGTGTGTGTGTGTGTGTGTGTGTGTGTGTGTGTGTCTGTGTGTGTGTGTACATAATACATACATACATACATACATATATATATATACGTATGTATATGTATGCACACACACACACACACACACACACACACACACACACACACACACACACACACATATATATATATATGTATATATATATATGTATATATGTATATATGTATGTATATATTTATATATATACATATATATATATATATAATATATAGAGAGAGAGAGAGAGAGAGAGAGAGAGAGAGAGAGAGAGAGAGAGAGAGAGAGAGAGAGAGAGAGAGAGAGAGAGAGAGAGAGAGATGTATACACATAAATACATTATATATATATATATATATATATATATATATATATATATATATATATATATATATATATATATATATATATTCCCTAGCCACAAAGATTGTGAAATATCTATCTCTAGGCGAAAATTTATCTTATCACTGTAACAATGAGCCAACAGTGAAAAATCCTGCCATGCGTTAGAGTCAAATCGGAAAAGGAAAAAAACAGCTTATCTTTCTGTAGTCAACTATGACTATTCATAAACACGATTTTCTTACTGTGCATGTCTTTTGGTCACTAAAGTATAACGTTTCTTTGCCATCTTTCCGTTTCTTTCATACATTTCAGTTCCTTTACCACCTTTCTGTCCCTTTCATTTCATGTTTATATTATATTAGAGTGATCAAATGCATAAAAACAGTTGATATATAAAATCTTCGCTAAATATATTTCTCCGCCAAATTCAAGCAAAGGGCACACTTCCAGACACCGCCATATGCTCTTCTATGACACGCTGTAAAAGTTACAATGTAAACAATGTGTTCCAATTATTTCCTGTGTTATATCACTGCTGCCTGTGGTATGTTGATGATATTCGCACGATGAAACAATGAAACTGAAACACATCAAGAGAGTGTGCGCGTGTGTGGGTTGGAGTGGGGGGTGGGGGGTGGGGGGGGGAGTAAAGACAACGACCGGTTGGTTAAAATTATGCGATTTCTGACCCAATAAATATTCATACGTATATACAGAAATGACAGGTACATATTCACACAAGTAATTGCATTTTTATCAGTTTAGACATGTATATCTACCTGATATGTATATAGTTAAATGTATTTACATCAGGCTGACAGACAGATATGCATTTATTTCAGCGCATATGCACGTTTGTATATATGAATATTCCCTGGGTCGGGCCTCGCATAATTCTAACAAACTGGCCGAAATATACGTTTTTGCATATATTAACATCTAAAACGTTTGCTGTTTAGGTCACTGGAAAATAGAGTGAATATTTATACGAAGAACTTGAAGTCATTAAAGAGTAAAATACGTTAATGTGACTGAAGAAAATTAAAATTGAAATGATAATGATATTACGAATCGCACTATCAAAAGTTTTTCTATTTTATACACAGTATGCGTTAGCATGTTAGCACTCTTATTCTCAAGTTTTAAAAAAACTAGATAATACTATTAGATAAGAGAGCTGAAATCTTCCAGTCGATTACGTGTCAACGCTATCTTTCAAGTTATCGCATCTTTTCCGCCTAACATTGCTAGAGCTACTTGGACGCACTATCAATTTAAACACCATGACCAAATATCAAATTGAAAAAATATATGTATGTATCTTATCATGAAGAAAAAAGGATGCTATTTCCCCCTTTTGTATTTTGAATCTCCCGGTGTTATGACAACCAATCAGGGGAAACCACGACTAACCAATCACATCGCTCCAGTGTGATGAGCTGTACATGTCCAGAAAAACAAAACACTATCACTAAGAAGGAATCAATCTCTTAATAAAAGATCCCAGTATATGTCAGCTAGTAGATCCGATTCTACAAACAGAATTCCAGGGTTTTATGACATCTATGTCGCCTTTGTTGGGTTCATCCATCTATACATGCGGCTGGTCTGAGGGGAAGGGAGGCGAAAGTGTCTAAAATGCGAAAAAAAATGACATTTCTCAACTCACTGCACAGAACAGTATACTCGTTATGGATTATACTCATATCTCTCGACATGCACATACTAGGTAAGTAAATAAGAATGAGGAAAAACAAGTAAATTCCTTGTTTTAGATGGTTTTCCTGGATGTTGCTTCCAGTCATAAATTGCTGACGAGAACAATAAATTCTACTTCTATTTTCTTCGATGTGTTTTTAGTTTTAGGTTATTAACTTATTGGCAGCAACAATTTTAGGTGCAATGTTTAGAAAAAATATATATTCTTGAATATGAAATTAATATTTGACATGTAGTTCAGTTAATAAATAATTGATATGGGATTATGAATTAGAAATATCATGATATTTTTGTTTGTCCTATAATTTTTTAACTTTCATACAGTTTTCCAACTTTGTAATTATTCCTTGATTTGACTTCAAATTGTAACATGTATGAATCTGATGTTCCATTGCTAATGACATAAATGAAAAGGGGTATAACACTGAGAGCGATGCACAGAGATAGGGGAAATGGGCACAGCCATCTTATAGAGCACAAGAAATGTTGTGTAAACTGAAATAGGTACAGCTGCAGCGGCAACATATTAACCGCAAAAGGACAAAAATATTCACTGCATATCACTGCTCAGAGACAGTCCATAACACCCTCACATATCCAGAATTTGTAATGTCCATTTTCCAATAAGTTGCCATGAAGTGCTGATAAAGAAGAGGGGGGGGTATCCTGGCTTGCCTACCTCTCTAGGGAATAAATAAAAAGTAGGAAAGGTTAGGTTTGCGTTTTTAAGTTCACTTGACACCCTGGTTTTGGGACTTAGTCTCTGAAGGATGCATCGCTCATTGTAACAATTACTTGAAAAGATCTAGTTTTAGTTTCAAACAGCCATAAGATGGAGAGTAAACATTGTTTATGAAGTATCTGCATCCCTTTAAGTGAAAGTATCTATTACTCTAGCCACTCTGGGGGATCCAAAAACTTTGCCATATGAACCAAAAACCAGTAATGCTTAATGTTACCAAGGGCGATACACAGAGATAAAGGAAAATGGGCATTGGAAAATGGACATTGCCATCTTATAGAGCATAAGAAATTATGATTTACAACACAGATACAGCTGCTGCGACCTTGTATTTTTCTGCCAAATGATGAAAATAAATGCTGCATATCACTGCCCACAACACCCTCACACAGCCAGAGGTCCTTCTAAAAGTCCATTTTCATAAGTTGGCACAAATTGCTTAAAAAGGGGGGTACAAGTGGGGGGGATGCTTGCTCCCCATGTCTAGGAAATAAATAGAATGTAGGAAAGATTGGGTTTGGATTTTTGGCATCAATGAATTTCTCTCGCCTTCAAGTACACATATAGGTAGGAATTATGCAGTGGAACCCCCAAACCCCTATATTCTTTGCCCTGATATAGGGGAGGGCATGAAAGGTACTAGGGAAATTGTGTGGTAATCTAACAATAATATGATAATATAAGGAAGATGATATCTCACAACAGTGCTGCATGCAGGGGACTGCACACCCTGCTACCTACCCCAAACCCACTCCCAGGAAAACAAAGAATCATC
>NW_020869539.1:902423-919923 GCF_003789085.1 Penaeus vannamei | reverse complement strand
ATAAGTTATATGTAACGATAGAACCTCTGAAAAAGGAAATCCTGGAGGCTTACTCAAGTGTTAGAACGGGGCGTTATCAGCATGCTATCCTCCTCCTGAAGAACATCATTGAGGTGAGGAACTTGTCCTTATGTTTAATGTTCCTTGTTAGTAGATATGCACAGTTGATGTAGGTACTTCTCTCTGTTGGTTTTTACAACAGCATTGACATTTTTCCTCTTAATTAGGTCATTACTCTCAGTGTACTTTCTGGTAAAGTGATTATCTTTCTATATAAAACAACAACTAAAATTGGCAAATTGAGACAGAATTGTTCATCATATTATTGAAATAAAGACAACTGTGCACAGAATGTTAGATTAGAGTGAAATTACAGAACACATGATGATGATATAGTGAGTAACAGTTGGCTTGAGTGATGAATCTATAACATGATGAATCAGTTCAAGTCTTCACCATAACAAGACACCAGATAAATAGAAGCTTAGCAAAAGCCACAACCTTTGGATTGAGTGACATTGCATGAGAATAACTATCCACATTCCCCCATCCCCAAACACCCCTAAATCCCCTCGCAGCGATGCCCCTGGGACGCTTCCCTCCGTGAGTTGCGCGTGGAGGCCTACCAGGCTGTGGGGGATGTCGCAAGTGCCATCGCCGACCTGCGCGTCACCACCAAGCTCATCCAGGACAACACCTCTGGGTTCCTTAAGCTTGCCACGCTCTACTATCAGACGGGAGACGTGGAGCAGGGGCTGAAGTGAGTTGGATGAGGCTCGTGGCGATTGTGAATTGTTGTGGATGCTTTTGATGTTGGAAGTGGGTGGGAAATTTGATTTCTTTTTCCTTTCTTTCCCTTTTTTCTTTTTTCTTTTTTATCATTTAGCATAAGTGGATGATGTTGAGGATTGTGGATGGTTGTAAATTGGCAAGGAATTTGAATTTGAAAGTTTTTTTTATAATTTGTATGTACTATTACTATTATTATTATTATTATTATCATTATTGGTTTTTGGAGTAGGCAGGATATTAAGTTGAAATATTTTATTGACTTTGTGTTTTTATCATTATCATTAATTCTTAACTATAATTTACTGATTTTTTTGCACTTTGTGTCTAGTTGGTATATACTAAAAAAAAAATGCATAAAATTATGGAATTAAGAATATTTCATGAAAGTAAAAACAAACTGTGAACAGTGTGAATAGGCCGTTTTGCCTATGCTTAGACCTAATATAATTACTGTTATGTCTCTTTTTTTTACCAGTTAGTGTGGTTTCTGAGTTTCATACCATTTTTCATAAGAGGGACCTCAAATATTTTAGGACACATGCAATAGGAAAAATAGCTCCCCCCCTTTTCTTTTTCTTTTCTTTTCTTTTTTTTCTTTTTTTCTTACTGCGATTGGATTCTTTGTACACCTGTTCATGGGAACGATGATTAGGAATCAGCAAAAGCAACCATCAGTCTGGGAGAAATGAACCAAAGTAGGGTATTTGGAGAGAGATCTTGCAGCAGATCCTAGTTCTCAGTCTTAACCACTTGCTGCTGGGGATGGCATGTGCGTGTGTGCCATGCCCGCTGTGTATTTAATTTAGTAATTGTTTTTACATATAGATGGCTCCACAAGGACTAAGTCACCAATGAGCCATTTACAAGAACTACCTGTCTCACCTGTTTTTTTTTATAATATTTTCAAGTATTCAATGTCAATAACAATACAGTAATTATGATATTTATAACAAAAGTAACAGTGGCAGTATTGATAGCATTAGTAAAAAAGCATTTTCCCGCTATTTCAATGAAAGGTGAAGTCACAAGATCTACTAATTGACTCCTTTGTGGCTAAGCACTGACAGAGCCTTCTATGTACAGAACATTTAACAAAACAATACTAAAATGAATGCAACATTTCCTGTCGGCATTGGGTTAATTGCTTTTGCTGTAATGGAAGACCTGGCCAGCATAATTCTTCAAATCAGCTTATTATTGTTCTTTAACATCTTACGTTACGTGTTCTACTACGACCTAGATTTCATCCTTCAGTGTGGTTCACATGGATTAAGAAGGTGCTTTTCAAGGTTTGCAGAACCCCCCCCTGGTTCTGCTAGACATGCCTGCTGCATTCTAGCCTTCTCCAGCATGGACAGGTCTTCCATGACCATTATGCAGGCATGTGCATGTGAGCATATCCATAAAGATGCATATAAAATTGAAAATGTAGGCAAGGTGTGGTAATATTCTTCATCTGAAGACTGCAGGGAAATTATATGATTTAATGAATTACCATGCCACTCTTAGCCCAAACAGGTTGTCAGAAGTGTTAAGTGAGATTCATGGTCCAATAAAGGGTAAAAATTCATTCTAATATCACATATGTGCAAATGTCATGTGCATCTCTTTAGTTTTTTACATTTAGAAAGTCCAAGCTTTGAGTTGACTGAGAGTAAGCAGTCCAAAACATGGTCAAAATGTTGTTCAATATGTTTTGCATAAATTTTCAGAAATCTATACTGAAACATTATAGAATGGAGAGATTCCTTAGCAAATTGCTAGTGAGTTTTATAGATTTGACTTCATTTGCTTTGACACTGATGCTCCCAGTGGGGACATATTGGTGAGGTAACATAGAGATATATTCCTAAATGTAAATGTATCTGATAATATAGTGTGATTTTGATTTAACCCATTGGATTCAGATGCTTTGCTCACCATCATGGGGCCCAAAATATGTGAGTGGACACCCGAGTGGGTAGCTTGTAGGCCAGGAGTAAATTAACACTCCTGTGCAGTGACAAGACTCCATGTCTCCCCATTGCAATGTTATTTCGTCTTTTACAGTATAAGCATTTATAACTTTTTTGCTATTTTCCGAGCAGAATTAGGATTCTGAACATGGAAATATTGTCCTTGAAGCTAGCACTCTTCTAGTCATGGCTGACAGACATTACCTTTCACACTTATTTATGAATGGAAATAATGCAAAAGCCCCTTCTTAATCACCAAATCTGTCCATTCCCCCTCCAAGAAGAGGTTTGTGTACTCGTGGTGAGTCACCTTCAGCCAAAATGCTCATAACGACAATTTTGCGTCACCTTGGTCCACAGTCAAATTTTCCCATGACAGCATGTTCATGTTAGCCGCACCTTAGGCCAAATTTTTTCATGACTTAAGGGTTGCGTCATCTGGATCATAGGGGTTAAAAAAGGACCAATTAATTGATTGACTTATATCTGAAAACAATAGGTGCAAACTTTTAATGGAAGAAATTTGATGAACTTTTTGTCAAACTCCTCCCTAGTAAGTGCTCAGAGCCTTATTAACTATTAATGCTAAGAAATTATGAAGCTACAGAAAGTTAGTGGGAATACAATTTCATAATTATGTTTTGTATAATCATAAATGCAACATATGGGTACTGGAACCAGTTCCTTAGATGTGAAATACTTATTAGCAGAATTATTTTTCACAGCAGGAAAAAACCCTTACATTGCTTAAATTAAGCAGATATTATGTCTTTCCATCCAAGTGGAAAAGCCAAGTGCTATTGTCGCAAGCATCAAGTTTTCAACATCTATCAATTTCTCTTTGTTTTAGCAAATCTTTATTAATGCAATTAGCTTAGATTATGAGCATAAACTCTGCAGAATGATATTACAGCTTTTATATTTTGTCTGAGGTTATGCTTCTTCACATTGTGGAGTTCTAACAGCCATTCATACATGTATATTTATTTCTTCCATTCTGTCTGCAATGTTATACAAAGAATGTGCATAAATACTAACAACTTTTCCCTTTTCTCCCCAGTGAAATTCGTGAGTGCTTGAAGTTGGACCCAGATCACAAGGAGTGCTTCACTTTCTACAAGAAAGTGAAAAAGGTCAACAAACTAGTCACTAATGCTCAGGAGTTTGCAAATGAGAAAAAGTACGAGGATTGCACAGCTACGGCAAGCAAGGTGAGTATTTTTTTCTGTTTTCTTTTATTAGGGTTTTCTTGTAATTACTTGTATCTTACTTTTCGGTTTTCCTCAGTTGTTTTATTAGTTTTAGGCATATTATTATTACCATTGTTATCAGTTATCATTAGTATCTGTTTTGGGGAATTTAATTGTTGATATTGTTATTTATGCTGTAAGTGTCTGCTGGCTTTATTGCCAGGGTTTTGTGACTGATGTTTGAATGAGCTGCACATTGCAGTTAAATGAAGAGGGGGAGGTTAAAGGGAGTGAAATTAAGGAGGAATAACGCTAAAAAAAAATCCTTTAATGCAAAAATACGTCAGGAAGGGATGAAGAGGAAGCAGAAAAAGAAGAGTATAAAGAAATAAACAATCCAAGCTTTTCCAGTATGCCTCATTTACCAATGTGTTCATTTCTCTGAAATTCTGCAGAGATTTATTGATAGTTGTGAGTTTCAGAGATGAAGTTGAACATAATTTGAGTAGCATTTTACAGTTCTTATTCATGATTTTAAAAATTCATAGATCATTTTTTAGATGGTCACATAATATGAATAATTTGAATAATTGTGACTAAATATACCTAATCACTGACTAAAGATAATTAAAAAATGGATTTTCTGCTCTTCTTTATTACTGCAGCTACTTTCTTTAATATCACAATTATAATAAATCATGTTATCATGGAGAATTTAGTTTGAAACAAATCTATAACATCGCATTCTCCCGATTCAGATCCTCAGAGAAGAAAAGGAGTATGAAGAAGTCAGGTTCCTTGCCTATGACAAGCTGTGCCAGTGCCAGTCACGCACCGACTCAGAAGCTGCTGTGGAGGCATGTCAGAGGGCCATTGACATTAAGGAGGAGGCGAGACTTTACTGTGATATGGCGGAAGCCCTCTTGCTGGAGGAGAAATATGATGAAGGTTTGTGTGTGTTTTTCTTTTTTTCTTTTCTTTATTTGGTTTCTTACTTTTTCTCGTATATTTGTTATTTTATTTTAGTATTTGATTTATGATTTTCTTCTTTTTCTTCTTCTTTATTTGTTTATTTCTATTTTATTGTATGTTTACATTTACACTTTTTATTCCCTTGTGTTGGATATATTGCTCTGTTTTGGTGGAAAGGTGTGTCAATTTATGCTTGATATACTTTTAAGTTATATTCCAATATAAGATTTCAAGCTCTCTCAATTCTTGTGTTGACTGTTACTTTTAGTTTGTGGCGGGTAGGTATCATTTTGAAATAGGTTTTTAAGAAACTATCTGGCTCCAAAATATTTTCAGTAATCTTTCACATCTTATGCATTTCTCTCTCTCTTGACTTCCAGCTTTAAATAGTTACCAGAAAGCCCTCAATATTGATGAAGGGCTTCAGAGAGCAAAGGAAGGTGTCGACAAAGTGCAGAAACTTAAAAAACAAGCTAGTAAAAGAGATTATTATAAAATCCTTGGCGTTAAAAGAACAGCGGGCAAGGACGAAATCAAAAAGGCTTATAGGTAAGTAGGACTGTTTTTGTTGGGTTCCATCTTTCTCCATATTTTGTGCTTTTTGTATATGCTTTCAGCTGAGCTAGGAAATGGATTCTGACTTTAGAATACAGGTATATTGTAATGTGTACCTATCATATTGGCTGCCTGTAATATTATTTATGCCATCCAAAAGCTTGTGTATGCTAGCCTGTGGTGTACTTGTCTCCATTTGCCGAAAATCCATTTCTTGTCCAATTCTTATGTGATGGTTTAAAGTCACCACCCATGTCTTTGCATTCTCCCTATAATACATATGAGTATTCTTAATCAGCTGAAAAGATCATAAAGAAGAAAAGAATTTAAACATCTCCAAAACACTGCTTGCTTCCTTGACCCTAAGTATGCCTGGAAAAAAGAGTAAAAGTAAAGAGAAGACTAAAAGAGGCACTGTGCAACTTTTCAATTTGTGGTGCTATTTGCCTATTCTCTCATTGCTTCACATGCTTCCCTTTCTGTGTATTTTGTATGATCCCTAGTTTCCAATGGTACTTCTTATTATCGTGAATTGAGCTTTAGATCTGCAGTTGTCAAACTTTGGCCAATTGTGTGTCCCCTGATGCTTAATATGTGCTGATGTGCTGCATATACCTTTTCATTTTTACTAAATTTTTTTGTCTTGGCTGGCCTTTAAAAATATGTATTAAGTGTTAAATAACATTAGAATTAATGGCATTATTGAATATTCTTTTTTCAGTAAAAGCCTAAATAAAGTAAAGTTGCTTGATAAATGTAAATGAAATGATAACTAAATATGAGATGTCTATTATGGACCCCCTGAATATCCTGTCATGCACCCCAGAAGTACAGACATCACATTTGCTGCCAGTGAATGATTGTTCTTCACAAGTTTTGCAGTAAAACGAAAAATACTGTAGCTAGAATGGTAAGAACTTAGAAAATACAGTCAGCAAAACCTGAAGGGGAAAAACTATTTGTTATTCAGATCATCTTTTTGTGTGATGTGTAATGTTTATGGCAAGATTTCAGCTAATGTGATAGTAATTGTATGTTGTAAATGAGTGGGTGCTGAGTGTAATTGTGAACCATTAAAAAGGTGTTCTTTTTGGGATGTCATCTCTCAGATTAACCCATTGGCACTGGGGATGGCATGCTTGTACATGCCATGTCCACTGCGATTTTAATTTATTGTCTTTACACACAATGGCTCCACAAATGCTTAGCCACAAAGAAATCAATTGCTAGTCATACCTATCTCACTTGTTAATCCTGTTCTTTGAGTTTTGGAAATAATTGTTTATATTTATATTGCTATTTGTATTGAGAATAGTATTAAAAAATCATAATATCAATAATAATAGCATCAATATTGATAGCATCAGAAAATAAAACAGATGGGATCACATAGGCCTTCTAATTGGCTCCTTGGTGGATGAGCTGTTTGGAGTCATCTGTGTGTAAACACAATTCACAAACTAAACCTACAGTGGACATTAAATGTTCCTGGTGGCACTGAGGTAACGATGAACACATGTTGGCTATGACATGGAAAAATAGGTTGTTATGTGAAGGTCTTAAGTAAGAAACCTTTTATTTATAGAAAATTGATGAATAAAATTACTATTAGGCATATAGGATGGCCTAGAATTGACATTCAGGTGAGAGTAGAATCTAAAAAGAATAAATAACCTCTCTCTTTTAGAAGAGTGCATATATACGTATTTTTACTATACATTATAGAATACCTAATTCTTTGTTAATATTTTTCCTTCACAGATCATTAGCACAAAAGTGGCATCCAGACCACTACGAAGGAAAAGAGAAGGAGAAGGCAGAAAAGATGTTCATTGATATTGCAGCGGCAAAGGAGGTGCTGACCGATGAAGGTAATCTTGCAGTCTCACATTTTATTATGATTTTACTAAAAAAGGTACAGTATGAATGAAAGAGAACTGACTACAAATCTAGCCTTGTGGAATTATTTATTCTTATTTATACCCCATTTTCCTTAATTACACATTCAAAATAATCATTTTGAATAGAAGTTCTTCCTATCATGGCTACTAACACTAGGATAATATTGAACTTATTTTTGTTATGTAATTGTTATGTATTGCCTTGAGATATGAATTTCCTTGGGTGATACTGTACCTTCTTTTGCAACGAACTGATTATTACTGTTCTTTGCTATTAAAAGGTTCTCTTTACATCTGTGTATTGAAGCCTTAACAATAGTGTCATAGTTACCTATGTAGATCATATGTGTCGTTTATTTATTTTATGTCCTAGGGTAAACACTTGTGCTTATATTAATTAATTAAAAGATTTGTTAAATGGATATTGTTGTACCAGTTTATACTAAATGCTTTTTTTCCTTCTTTCTTGCATCTTCCTTTCAACAGAAATGAGAAAGAAGTTCGACCAAGGAGAAGATCCTCTTGACCCAGAGCAGCAGCAGCAGGGCCAAGGTGGCCAAGGTTTCAACCCCTTCCAGCACTTCCACTTCCAGCATGGAGGCTTCCCTGGTGGTGGATTCCATGGTGGAGGTTTCAAATTCCACTTTAACTAATGCAGTGCATTTTTTAGTGTTTTTTTGTAAATCCTTAGAAAAAAAAAGTTTATTTATTATATAACTGGATTTGTATGTGCGAGATGGCTGGAATTACTTTTTGTCACTAAACACAAAATATTGAAATTGAAAAGTGCTATTTAAGAATATCACATTAAATAAAAGTCAAAAGGAAATGTAAGATCATACAGACTAGCTCGATACTAAATTGGGCAAGCTATTTATATGTTCCACCTTTAAATGTTATCATTGTTTACAAAGAAATCACACACCTTGATCATTAAGGAATATAATTAGTTGACTGTAAGCTGAACAGGAAGTTCATGGCTCCAGAAGGAAAGTCAGTAAAGAAAGAAATGCTTGCAACCTGCTTTAATTTAATCTGAAAGTTGAATATTTCAAGGATCATAGTATTTCAGGGATTACAGATCTAGGCCGCCAACATCGTAAGAAACTTACACTCTAGTGCCTTGCATTTTGGTCGTATTATTATTATTATTATTATTATTATTATTATTATTATTATTTTAATTTTTTTTTCATATATATATATATTTTTTTCTTTTTTTGTCTTCATTTTCACTTCCTCCTCGATCATAAAAATATTTCCTTTGAGATTTTGATTCCTTGAGGATTTGTTTTTATTGAACTTTTACTGACAATGACTGACTGATGAATGAATTACTAATCATTTGTTCTGGAAGTGATGTCGAGTGTTAAAATTGTGTGTTGATGTGTCACAATCTGTATTTCTTTCTAGCTAGAAGAAATTGTCTATTCCGACCATTAGTAGCAAAGGAAAAGCACATGAAAGATTCCTCTCCTTCACTAATGGATTAATGTGGATTTTTTTTTTCTTTTTCCCCCTTTCCATTTTTTGTTATGGGCATTTGTTTTGTTATCATAATGTATGATTTTACATTTTCTTTCTTGAACTGCCATCTTTTCATAGAAGGCTATTTGAGAAGCATTTAGTGAGAAATCATATTCATGCAAATTCATGATGTCATCAGTATGTAAATTGTACATCCATATTGCACCTCAAGGTAGGACAGATATCATGTACCATGGTTATTATAAAATCAGAATAGCATTGTAAGAGCTGAAAGTAAAGCGATTATCATTATTTAATATAAAAGTGTTACTTCATTTCCTTTTTTCTTCTTTTCCAATGCTTTTCTATATTTCTTCACATTTTAAAATATATTGCACTGTGGCAGTATTACTGCAGCACTGCATTGGATTTCTCAGAATAGTGAAAATTGTTTGTAGCATTATTTTTTCTGCCGCTAATGTAAAATTTGCTTTCTGCTGGCTAGGGTAAACAAATTTGAGTGATCAGGTCATGTAATGTGTAGCTTAAATCACAATGTGACATTTAATTAAGGTGTGTTTAATGAATGGATAATCACTTTAAAATAACTTTCACCAAATTCATGTGTGAACAGTATTGCAGCAACTAAAATATCTTCCACCAACTCAGGCAGATTAGGTAAATGCTTTGCTTTGTCCCTTGCTCCTGAGTAAACTTTATTGCTTTCACTTCTAGTCTTCATTAGACATTGAATAGGATTGTTTCTTGAAAATTTACCTTCCTATGTAATAATAGTGTAATGTCAACAATTTGATGGCATTGCATAGTCATTTTTAAAAGCAGACCATATAAGATTGATGTTTAAATGTCAAGGTCAAAGACAGTAATTGCAGGACTAAATTAAGATGAAGAAAATAGTTTGTTTAGGATATACTACAAATTAGAAATTGCCTTTGAGATGTTTACTCCATTGAGGTGGTGGTGTGTCATGAAACATCAGTTCTGCCTCTTTTTCAATGCTAGTTCCACAATCAGTAAATTAAGAAAAAAATCAAGTGAAGTTGTACTACTGATGACATCTCAATCATAGCTTTCATATCAATTCTGTTGAGAAGATTCCCACTTTTGTGTTTCAAGAACAGATTGTATCAAACATATAACTTCACATACGTGAAAATAAAATATTCATGTTTATAGACTAAGATTATTTTCAGAAGTGCTAATTTTCCAAGTATGTGATGTAATGAAAATTAAAATGTCATTCATACAGAAATATGCAAAGGAGTACATGTTAAGTACAAAATCATGTATGAACATCCATCCCTGTGTATTTACAAGATTGTAAAAGTTACCTGTGGATTTGCAAATGTTATGTATATATGAAATAACAATTTGTTTCTCATGAATTTATCTTATTAATACCCAACTAGAATTGTTTTTAATTGGGATTTTTGGGCATTTTTTTTCTGTTCTCATGGAGTCGTGTACAAGAGGGAAAGAAAATACCCAGTATTTTCTAATCAGGTGATAAAGGAAAGAATACTGACCAAAGAGCACTTTATTGAGACTTTATTTCCCTGCGTAGCATGGGAGGGAAAAGTGACAAGCGACAGGTCGGGGTAGTGGCTGTGTGGCCAAGTCATGACTACCTGCCTCGGCACACAACTGCCCAAAGCCACACACCACAATATCACATTGTGCAGCCACCTGGCTTCACCTCATTAACATAACATAACCTAAATCACCGGACATATGGCATACAACATTAATGACTTTATCCACTTATCAATTTGGCATCTGCCATCATCAACACCAGGTTATTCAGCATGTAATGAGGAGGAGAGGTGACTAAGTGAATATGAGAAATCAGCCATCTTTCACTGCTTAGTGAGAAATACAAAGCTTCATATAATGACAATTCAATCTCTATGTAGTTTGTTGTACAACAAAAAAAAAATCTTTTGAAGACTAGCACTAATGCAGATCAGATTCATAAATTTCAGTGACCAAAGCTCACATATTTACTAGTCCATGGCTGACCCATCAACATTTATTATTTAGTGGAAGGGTTCATAAATATAATGAGGTGTAGAAAAAAATATACACACATGCACACCTGTACACAGTCATACAGCAACATGCAAATGCATTCATATCTACATTTCTGAACATACATACAAGAAAAAAATAAAATAAAAAATAAGTACAATAAATTCAACATAGTATATTTCAATGATACAAACAATATAATGTATGAAACTCTAGCCTTAAAAATATAATAATGAGATGAAACTTTTTATGATGAAGTTAAAGACTATGTAGTGTGTGGCTAAGGGTTACTAGGGACTAGAGTTGACTTGGCTACCCCTCTGTTCCAAGTCATCATCTCTAGCTAGAGCACTTACGTGTTCATTTATTTTTTTCCATTATTAATGATTATATCACACATGAAAATTTTTTAACGCCTGAATCAAGAGTCACATATGGTCTTTCAGAACGTCCTCAGTTCAGTCATAACTGGAATGCAGCAACTTCTCTTAGGTCTGTCACTTCACGTCACACACGTTTGCGTGTCCAACACATTTGTCTGTTTCTGAATAGGAGATCTTGACAATCTTTGGAAACAAAGAGGCAAACAGTTCTTCACAGCACATTTCATTGTATCAAATATTAACAGATTCTGTGTAGCCTATATATGTTAATATTCTTTAAAATATCAACTATTTTTAAAACAATATAGGTTATGGGGTTTTATCAAGCAATGACAGCAAAATATTTGCAATGGATTAATGTCTTTGGCCACTACGAAAACATATGCATGGGTAGCCTCTTTGTATAGGGGTACTACCCGTACTTTGATCACTCAATACTAAACTCTGCAGGACATGACAACCTATCAATGTCACTTAAAACAACTTGCCTTTGCTTGTCCTGAAACTAATTTGTACCACAGAGTAAAAAATGGAACTCCACATTGCTACCAAAATTCATTCAGTTGACATTGCATAATTCTTCTTAATAATAATTTAAATCTGTTTGACTGCACTGTATAGCACTGAATAAAATCTGGTGGCGGCCGTGGAGGGACAAAATGGCCTTCAGCCATGATGTAACATGTGCAGAAGTGCAACTTGACCAATTCCAGAGCCTGTTGTGCAATTTCTGCAAAGAAAAGCCATCACTTTTGTTCAGCAGAATGCATATCTTAGACAATCCATGTCATTCCTGGCAACAGTCACTGGTTTCCTGAGAAAAGATCCACTCTTATCTGCCGAGTTTCAACTTTGCTGTGGCATTCACAGAATCCCATACCCAACCTCCCTAATTAGGGCATTGGATCAGCATATTTTCAGCTCTGTCTTAATTTGGTTATATTGTATTAACAATATTTAAGCTTTTTATACTCTTAATATCCTACAGGGTGTTCATACCCTACTTAATGTGATGCAAACACTAGCTGGCTAGGCGAGCTGGATATTTTAGAGTTGTGTGGAGCAGGTCATTGTGCATAAGGAGGGAGTTCTCAGAGTAGTGCAGGACTAAATCCCGAAGACTTGGGTAGATGAGAAACGGTTCAGCAAAACCATAGCCATGTTCTCCCTGATGAATCCTGCAGTGCTGCACTTCCTTGCTGCATCTGAAAAAGAAAAATATTCCAGATTAACTAAAATGTTGATATTCAATTACAATAAAAATAAAAATGATTTTGTGTAAACCAGTTAAACAATTCTGCAAATATTGTGTTACTAAAATTTTACTGAACCTCATTTCCTTTTTTTCACCAAACCAAGAAAAATACTGCTTGAAGAAAATACTTACGCTATTGAGAGAGCATAGCCTCCATTCTGGGCTGTTCTGATAAGGAAGGTACCATCACTCTTGCCTTGCAGGAGATTTACAGCTTCTTCACGAGAGCAAGCATCAAATCGCCACAGGGATTCATTACTCAACTCTGGAGACTGTGGAAGAAAACAAGATTATAAATCAGGAAATAAATTTACAGTCTTAAAACATATTTTGCAGCATATACATAACTCATCCTCTTTATCACTTTAACCTCATCACTTTCCATATAAGCTATATACTTACTGGTTGATGGGGCTGAGAAGGATCTGCCTGTTCCAGCCACTGATCCATCATGTCTGCTGAAAGACCTCGAGAAAGCAGCAGATTTTTCAGCTTGTCCATCTGCTTCCCAAGTTTCATAACATCTAACTTCAGACCAGTGCACTGACGTTCAACTGCTTGGCAATCTCTCTTTATTGCAGCGAGGCTAATGTCATGCTGATTCCGAGCATCTTTGACCTGTTCTAGGCGGTCAATCAGTACCCCTCTGTTATTCAACAAACTGCAAAATTGAGGAAAAATATTAGATCATGGGAAATAAGAGTTATGTTAACTCACAGAATTGTTATTTTTACATATTTCTATATACTTGAGAAACTATAAAGATGAATTTACTTACTCATTAATCTCATGGGGCTGTGCTTCCATTCTGAACTTTTCATGGAGTTTTAAGTGGTCTTCAATCCACAAAATGGTTTCATCATAGCTATCAAGGGCTTGGCGACTCATCTGCATATTTTGTGCTAAAGCCACCTGCTTCTCATATGCACTATTGTATTGAGAGGTCTTTGAGAGGTACTGCTTGTTGAGGTCTGAAAGTCGTCCAAGAATGTCTTCCACTCTCATTCTTGCTCCCTCGGCTTCTTCACAGTGGAAGCGACTTACTGGGTGGAGCAGCTTGATGTCAAGTGCCTTATTGAACTGACTAAGGTCTTGCTGGCGGAAATTCTCAATCAATTCCACAACTGAATTGAAACTGTAGGGTTCCGTGAAACCAAAGGTTCCATTGCGATGGCATATTTTGATTAGCTTGTTGCAGCCTCCTTTCCTAAGAGTAAGTGTGTATTCATTGTTTCCAGTGGATGCATCTCGAACCAAGAATGTGCCATCCTTGGTGTCCTTCATGAGTACATTCACATTTTCCCTTGTTATGGTACCCCAATACCATTCCGCATCCTGTAGAGATTTTGGTGCAGTAGATGGGATGTTTGAGTGTCCAGTGCCAAAAGGAAGCATACCTAAGCTACTGCCAGTGGGTGGAGATGGAGGACTTCCACCCTCTTCTCCCATACTGTGAGAAATCCTTGGACGAGGAGGCAAAGCTGGAGGATCTGCGAACACTGGTACTCTTTCTCCCCAATCCACTTTCAACAAAAGTATGTCAACAATTCGCATGTGTGCCTCTGTGTTACGGGCCAATTCCCTGGAAATAAAAGGTTCTATTAGCCTTGGACTCCACTCTATTATAAAATATATACACTTATCTATTATGCAAAATAGACTTTTGAGTAGAAAAAATAATAAAACCATGTTCCCCAGTTATTATCAAATGTTCATACTTACACAATCTTTTCCCATGGTGGCCTGAGAAGTACATGGCATAGAGACTGAATAAGAAGAGTTGGAGGGTCCAAAATACCACGTGCAACCTGGAGCTGACACAACTGGAGGAAGTGGTTCATCAAAAACCTGGAAATAGAGAACAATCATTAAACCACATATAAAACAAAAGAAAAAAAAATGTAGGATGAAAACTTTAATACATTACTCATACCAACAAGTTTACTTCAAAATACAAATTCTTGAGACTTACTGTAGGGTGTAAGAATGGTGAGGGTTGAGTTCCTTGATCAACTGTGTCATGCATTTTGCACACTGGTCATCATTTTGAATTCGTGCTGCTTCAATAAAGCGATCATAAAACGATTCTGGAATCACTGGGTCAGGGAGTTCACGGAGATACCGCTTTATCAGGTACGCAATTACGTGGGGTTCATATGCACTTAGGTCAACATTGCACATATCTGTAGGAAAATTATTTTTAAATATTAGAATATTGATCTCAACCAATTAGAGCACCGACAACTCAATATCAATTCATCAAAACTGATTATCAATCTCAACTGAAAACGAGCACCTACCTTCATCACATTCCTGACGAAGTCGAGCAAGAGTTTCCTGCTGGGGCGGTGTGCGGTACAGGCGATAGGAGTCCTGGTGAGGATCACTCTTTGCACGGAAAACGATATCTTGGCAACACCGTACGAGCAAGAGTGGGGCAGGACTGTCCTTAGGATTAAACTGGGTGCAGAGACTCAACCCAAACACGGAGGAGAGCAAGATACGCCGGAAGTACTTGGAGGATTGTCTTACACAAGGAGGTAGCCCCGTGGCAGCACACGTGCGGTGGGCGATTAAACCACAGTCTGAAAGGGAGAAATAATACATGAATAATCGATAGCCTTCGAATAATCGATAGCCTTCAACCTGAATTAATTGCAAAAATATCTGAATGTGGCAAATCTCGCGACTTGCCTTGTCACCTAACTGACAAAAAAGGATTCTATATACAAAAAAGAAAGAATTTAATAAACAAATAACAACAACAACCAAAGGCCAAGGAAATCTTACCCTGGCAAAACTGTCCCTGATGGATGAAGCCTCTCAGAAAGCGTCCGCACTTGTCACACCGATGGAGGTCATGGAAGGAGTGGTTCCGCAGGTTATGATGTGAGGCCGGGGTGTTGCAGTCGCCTCCTCCGACAGCTGACGGAGTGCCGCTATCCCCGATGCACAGACCGTCAGAACATTCATTCTGAAGCTGGTCGATGCACACCAGAATTGCTTTCTGGTGAAATTCATCCTTGATACCCATAGTCTGCAAAAAAATAGAATAAATCAGTAAGTCTCTCTTTTGTGAAGTACGATATGAAGTTGTAATGGTATCAATTAGCAATAATAAGACGTGTTCACGTGTTCCTAGCTACCCCAATAACCTTCTACAAACTAGTCTAGATGCCTTTACCTGAGGCTTCGGTCTTCCAGACGAATATACCCATTTCGTCGGCATTGGAAGCTCCTCCGCTTGGCGTTCAGACCGCTCTACAACTAAACCCTGATCTATCTCACAACACTCAAAATAATTATCAGCCTTTGAATCAACACCGAGGCCTCTAGCCCTTACATAATCGGGAGACGACCTAACCCAACCCGAACTCCTGGCGGGCGAAAGGCAATCGGCCGTATCCAAGTCCGACAGTTTCAGACACCACGAGTCCCCATCTGACCGTGTACTCGAAGAGGCCTCGCTTGTGATTGTGGTGGTGGTTGTAGCTTCCGAAGGCGCTGCGGCTGAAATGCTGGAGGCTGTGGACACACGCCTTGGATTGTCTGCCAGAGCCTGGGGCGCCAGTTGTTCCGTGAACTGCCCACCAGTGTATTCGGTGTCAATCTCGACTTCAATGCTCTTCTTCTGTGTTGTTATCGAGCTCCGTATTTTCATCCGCCGATACTGGCAACTCGAGTTGCTTTTACATATTGGTATGGGGGTACTGCTGACCTTACTGCATGCTTCTGCTAACCGATCGGTTACAGCAGACGTGGGCTGACTCTGAATGCCACTATCTGGCGTGGCTATGGACAGGCTGTGACCAGGCCGCGGCGTGCAAAAGGATGTGGCACTGTGCCTCTCTGGTGCCGCTGCATTGCTGATGGAACACTGGCGACATGCTTCGAGCATAGGTGTAGTAGCCACGGCGGTATCTTCACGCATGCGCTTACGTGCGGACCAATCTTTCAACCTCGAAAACACTGATATTGGGGACTTGAAGGGGGAAATCAGCAAGGGCGCCATTCTTGCTATTCAACAAACTACAAGTCAAACTCTAGAAACAAAATAAAAACTAGTAAAATGTTAAATCAAATATTCAAAACTCAAATGCACTCATAGTGCACAACCAAAAAAATATTATACAAGTATATAGATCTATACCTTGTATACAGATGCTCAAAGGAGAAACTAAAAGCAAACAAACAACAAAAAGCTTGCTACCAAAAGTAAACAAATGAACAAGACTAGAAACAAATCTATCACAGACGTCGGCGCGTGTGAAGTCAACGAGAGATGGAAGTTATCAAATCCTGCAGCGAATTCCTCGGCGAAACTTCCAACGACAGAAGGCGCGCACCGCCACCAAGCCCTTGCTCTGCCCTTCACACACTGAACGGGCTTCGGCCGTTCTCCGGAGGGCCCACTCCTCCCACCCTCCCCGCCCCGCCCCTTCTTACACCAAACTACACCAACGACGCTGGAACGACCGCCGCCGCCACTCGACTACTTCGGTGGTTTCCCAACGCTCGAGGCTCAGCGACACACCGGGGCCCAACTCCACACTGGGCATTCCCCGACTTCATATGCTAACTCCAAGAAACAAACAATAATACAGCAAAGAAAATCTCAATTTAACTTACCCCAAGTTTGTCTCTGTCTAATGTGAGCAAGTCTGTCCCTTTGATATCCTTGGCCTTAAACAGCTCCGTGTAAGGCGCAAGGTTCAACGTGGCCATCCAATCCACCACATTGCTTGACGACCATTGGCTGATCGGCTGCAAAGAGAGAAAAAAGGACATTAATAATAATACATATTTAGCAATAAAACAAAATAAAATAAAACTAAAAAGTAAAATACAATAAATATCAATTAAACCTACATTATAAACAGCGATTCAATATGTTCACGCTCTTACTATGTTAAAAATACCACGACCCATTCATAATCCTCACAAAAGAAAATTTCCTTCAAATCCATGTACCCACTAAGCC
>NW_020869539.1:874923-892423 GCF_003789085.1 Penaeus vannamei | reverse complement strand
AGAAACGTCGACCTCCCGAGAACACTACGACGACTACGTGCTGTTCCCTAAGAATGGAGGGAGAGGAGAGGAGAGGGGAGGGGAGGGAGGAAGGGGAGGGGGGGGGAGGAAGGAGAGGGGGAGAGGAGAGGGAAGGAGAGGAAGGAGAGGAGAGGAGAAGAGGAGGAGAGGAGAGGGGAGAAGAAGAGAGAGAAGAAAAAAAAGCGAAAGATAAAGAGAAAGAAAAATAGAGAGTAGGAAAGAATAAAATACGATAAAAAAAAAAGACAAGTCCCATCACCGAACGGCGACCGAAGCAGAGAGAAGCCTCGCGAGGCCGGGAAACCGAGAGCGCGCGTGCTTTGCAACCAACACAATAGTGGCTTTCCTCCGCGTGTTTTGGTGTCGTGGAGCCGTGTGTTTCCGAATGTCTCCGGCGCAGATGAACGCGGACAGCCAACAGCCTTCTCGCCAGCTGCCGGTCCTCGGAAGGAGAGCCTTCCTCGAAATGATCACAACAGCACGGCCATCAATCGAAGCCTTGGAGAGAAATGTTCAATATTCAGGAACGAAAAACAGCTGATGAATAGTTGATACAGCCCATTATCAGCCTCATAAAATGCGAATCCTTTGCATGTTTACAGACAGAGGAGGAGGGAGAGAGAGAAATAGAGAAAGAAAGAGAGAGAGGAGGAGGGAGGGAGAAGAGGGAGAGAGAGGAGAGAGAAAGAGAGAGAGAGAGAAGAGAGAGAAGAGAGAGAGAGAGAGAGAGAGAGAGAGAGAGAGAGAGAGAGAGAGAGAGAGAGAGAGAGAGAGAGAGAGAGAGAGAGAGAGAGAGAGAGAGAGAGAGAGTGTGAGTGAGTGAGAGAGAGAGAGAGAGAGAGAGAGAGAGAGAGAGAGAGAGAGAGAGAGAGAGAGAGAGAGAGAGAGAGAGAGAGAGAGAGAGAGAGAGTCACTCAGCCAAGGTCTGGGAGCAAACATTCTACCACTCAAAAGAAGTTGTCCTCAGAGACACAAACACATTCACTCGGCCGCTTGACAATAGCATACTCCAAATAACAAGCTCTGCAAACAAAACTACGAAAAAAAAATAAAACAATAATAATAATAATAATAAACATCGAAGGAGCGACGTAGTGCTCGCCAATCCCCCCCCCCCCCCCCCCCCCCCTTCGCCATCATAGGCCTACGCAATGTGGCTCCCAGATGCCAGCACATGTCTGGGCCTCAACACAGCTTCCGCTCGCCCCCCCCTCCCCCCTTCCCTCTCGCCCTCGCCTTCTCCTCCATCACCATCAGTGCATCACCATCGCCATCAAAGTTTCACCATCCTCACCCCATCCCCCCTTTTCCCCTTTACCATCCCCCCCCCCCGCTTTCCCCTCTCCCACCCCCACCCCCCGCTTTCTCCCCCTCTCCCAACCCCCACTCTCGCTTTCTCCCCCTCCCCCTTCCCCCTTGGTAATACGAACACACTTGTACTCATTTTTCACTACGAGAACATGAACGCATTAAAATGTGGCCTACATACATGCCACTCTATAGAGATTTCCAAGGACAAACAGCTGCTTGGCAATTCTAACCTTCCGTATCTATAAGAGGTGCCGAATTGAGGAAGAATTACATCCCACAAATATAATAACACGGTTGAGAGAGAGAGAGAGAGAGAGAGAGAGAGAGAGAGAGAGAGAGAGAGAGAGAGAGAGAGAGAGAGAGAGAGAGAGAGAGAGAGAGAGAGAGAGAGAGAGAGAGAGAGTGTGTGTGTGTGTGTGTGTGTGTTGTGTGTGTGTGTGTGTGTGTGTGTTTGTGTTTGAGTGCGCAAGCGAGTGAGACAAAGTGAGAGACAGCAAGAGGGCGACCGTCTAGCGTGACGGAGGATAAATCGTTTTAGCTTAAATATCCTGACTCGTAAAATGTAGGGTCACAAAGAGGGAAAGAAAACGAAGCTAAATGGGGTCTGGAAGCGACTTGAAATGAGAGAAAGAGCGGTCATAAGAAAGGGCCAAAGGTGACGGGGGAGACCGGAAGAGGAGGAAGGGCGCACAGACAGATAAATAGATAACACAGACGGATGGATACAGATAGATGGACAGACGAAGACGATCAGCCAAAGGAAGGGTGCACGAACACCACCAGAAAAGAAAAGGAAAAACGAACAAAACCCTTTTCGAACCACACTGCATCACACGTGGAACCGCCCCCGACAGCAACCCCGACAGCGGAATTCCCAGCATAAATCATTCCCTCCCAGCAGCTTATTAGGCGAACTCCCAAGACACGGCCGGAGCTCAAACAATGGGCGTCTCCCAAGCAAACATCTAATACACAGAAGATGTGAGAATATTCTACGAATAATCTACATAAGGGAACTGTGTGCTCGGTGCAAATCATTCTTCTCCGGCCTGGCAAGTTGCAAGCGCACTTGAAACTACAACACAATGGAACTTGAAGCCTAAAGACCCGTATAAAATCACGGTTTGTTTTCGTATCGAAGCCTAGATAAAGAAATCTCATAGGCCTACTGCCCCCTTTATGATCTGATACGAAAAATCTTTAAATCTATAAATACATCGTGCGCACAAGATACCTGTCTGTATGTAGGGATTTGTGTACAGAAGTATATACACATACGTACACATACACACACTTTATAAATAAATGAATATATATACGTATATAATCGCAAAGCAACGCCAGGAAATATAAAACTCATGGACGAAGAGATCCATCAGCGCTGTCTGCAATCGAGTGACAGAGTTAAAGCGAGGTTGGTGCTTGGCGAGAGGAGGAGAAAGAAGGGAATGGCGTTCGGGAAGAGAACGAGGGGGTGGAAGAGGAAGGGAGAGGAGGAGGAGGAGGAGGGGGAGGAGGAGAGGAGAGGAGGAGAGGAAGAAGGAGGAGGAGGAGGAGGAGGAGGAGGAGGAGGAGGAGGAGGAGGAGAGGAGGAGGAGGAGGAGGAGGAGGAGGAGGAGGAGGAGGAGGGGGGGGGGGAGGGAGGAGGGAGATGGGTGGAAGAGGAGACGACAAATATGAATAATAAAAGCGATAAATGATTATCATAATAATAATAATAATAACATAATTATAAATAATAATAATAATAATAATAAAATAATAATAATAATATAATAGATGAATATTAATAAATATAATATTAGTAACAGTAACGATCATAATGAGTCGAAGAATAATAATAAGAAGAATAAGTAGAAGAAGAGAAGAGGAGAAGAGGAGGCGGCAGCGGTGGTGGGTCAGCACGCGGTGGCTCACGCGGTAACAAAAGAGGGTCATGGAGCGCGTGCGCGATTCCCCCCTCCTCCCTCCCCCCTCCTCCTCCTCCTCCTCCCCTCCCTCTCGAGCGCTGCTGCTGTTGCTACCCGCGGCGCCCTCTCACTCTCCCTCCGGACCCCGAGAGGCGCACACCGCGGCCGGCTCAATATTTCTCACACGTAACACATTCCAACACTCCCATTCCCACTCCCCACTCCCCCCCACTCCCCGCCTCTCCCTCCTCTCACTTCAGTGCCGGTACTTTTCGTTGCACAAGAACGACTCTGAAGCTATTTTTTCCCCCCTCACTATCTCCTCTCTTCGTCACTCGTGAGTTGAACACTTGTGCCACTTGCTTAGCAGATTCAGTACGAGAGAGAGAGAGAGAGACTTTTTGCTACACTTCTAACCTTGAGTCCAACAGTAACACTTCCATCGTTACCTATTTTCTATTGCTGTTTTTTATCATATAAAACAGTAGCGGAATCAGACACACACAAATTCCCAAGCAGTTTTCAAACCCGAGCTCCATAACTCCAATTTTCCTTCACAGAAAGCACTCACTGGAATCCAAGATCAACGTACTTGAGTTTCATTACATATGCGTGACGAGTACAATAATTTCTAGTTTTGGTTACAGTTTCTACACTCGAATCAAGCTAAGTGATGTCACTAATGAAGAAGTCACGAGAGGTCGGTACATCGTATATAATTAACGAATGTTAGTTACTTCCTGCACATAATTCTTTTAACTTTACCGCCGGCGGAAATACTACTACTAATGATAGTAATCACTAATGATGATAATCAAAGGGAAAAAAAATGACAGAAAACACCGGGTCATAAATAGAAACCCGCAGACCAAGAAGGGAGAGAAGGGAGGGGCGGAGGGAGGGTGGAGAAGGGAGGCGATGATTCAGGTGCAATGGCGAGGGAGCACAAGGTACCATGACGACGACCCTGTAAAAAAACCCGGCAAGATGAAAGAACGAAAAGAAGGGAGAGAGAAGCATCGCCGTCGCTCTCCCTTCCCCCTCGTAAGATGCACGGACACCCACACCCTTCCCTCGCCCTCCTCAATGCCCTACTTGTACGGCCACCTCTCCCAACACGCGAGTTTCTTTCACCGAGGCGCTCTAGGGTTACGGTTTAAGATCTGAAAAGGCTACGGCACTCTTAGCGCTGTTTACGTAAAGGGGATTCGACGCCTCCCGCGGCGCGCTGAATGCCACCCTGACCTCCAACAACTTCACTGGTTTGGCGAATCACAACGCTGCTTTTTCTTTGTTTACTACTTTCATCCCTCTCCCCTTTCACCCTCGCTCTCGCTCCCTTTCACCCTCGCTCTCCCTCTCCCTCTCCCTCTCCCCTTCTCCCTCCTCTCCCTCTCCCTCTCCCTTTCTCCCTTCTCCCTCTCCGCTCTCCCCTTTCTCCCTCCTCTCCCTCTCCCCTTTCTCCCTCGCTCTCCCAATCCCTCTCCCTCTTCCCTTTTTCCTCCCTCTAAACCTAAGCATGTCTTTTTTCCGAGCCGGCTTCTCCTTATTCGCACTCCCTGTCCAAGCCGGAAGCCTGTAACCTGGCCCCCTCGACATGGCCCGACCCAAGGCTCCTGAAGGGGAAGCTCTCGAGTTCAAACTCCCAACCAGACCTCGGGGCTCGTCCTCGAACTCGACAAGTTCCTCTTCACCGGCCCCACAATCTTTAGCTTCGCAAATTACACTCGGGGAGAACGAAATATGGCGCATAATGAAACCTCTATTAGACCTTCTCGACTGCCCCTTCCCCAAACCCACTTCCCTCCTCACACTTGCCCCCCCCACCCCCACTCATCCCCCTCGCAGCCAAGATTACCTTTCAGTCATGTATGCTCCTTCTAAAGTAACGATCGTTTAGCCGAATAAAAAACAAAAAATGCGGAAGTCGTACGGGGAAACGGACGGGGGGGGGGGGTATTTATGAGGTGGTCAATGGGCAGAAAATACCTCACGACACGAGCCAAGCGAGTATTGAGTGAGCATTCGCTTCAAAAAGAAACTACTTGAAGAACACGCTTATATTTATCACTAGCCGTCATCCTGGAGGCAAAAATAATACCCCAAGGCGCGTACATAGGACAAATACATACACAAGTACATCTGCATACACATACACATACTCACGCACACGCACACACACACACACGCACACACACGTCCGTCATGGAGTTATCATGAACGAATCAGGTTTCCATGATTTCAGTGTTATCTAATCGTGGTGAATCAAGTCCTGGCAAGGCCAAGCGTTGTCATGCGGGCTGGGCGAGGAGGAGGCAGACGCGCGCCTCAAATAACATTTCCGAAACTTTCCTCTACGGACTCCTTGAATCAGGTCGGGAAATTACGATCGAGAAAATCGTACATAGAGAGAGAGAGAGAGAGAGAGAGAGAGAGAGAGAGAGAGAGAGAGAGAGAGAGAGAGAGAGAGAGAGAGAGAGAGAGAGAGAGAGAGAGACGCCTCGCGCTAATGCATCTTCTTATAATTAAATATTCTACAAACACCATTTCTGCCCATACTACCCCGCCCCCTCCCCCCTCTCTCGACTGGACCCTCTAAAAAGTCAAGGGTCAGCCCTTCAGGTGCCGCGGGGAGGATAGGGTATTAATAGCTGGGTCTCGAGTCCCACCCTTCCCTCGCCGCGGCCTCTCCTCCCTCCTCCCTCCTCCCTCCTCCGCTCCCGCTCACTTCCCTTCTCCTTCCTCCTCTTCCTTCCCCCGTCCTCCTCCCACTCCCTCTCCCTCTCCCTTCCTCCTATTCCTTCCCCCGTCCTCCTCCCTCTCCCTTCCTCCTCCTCCCTCCTCCCTCCCGCTCACTTCCCTTCTCCTTCCTCCTCTCCTTCCCCCGTCCTCCTCCCTCTCCCTTCCTCCTCTCCCTTCCTCCGTCCTCCTCCCTCTCCCCTCCTCCCTTCCTCCCCCCCGCCCTGAATGACCATGACTACACATTGGCCTTCCTCAAACAGTAAAACTTGTATAAACGAACATATAAATAACAGATAAGGTAAAATAAATAAAAATAAAATAAAAAAAAGCTAACCCACAAACCGAATTCTAGCAAGCATCCGCATCTGCAATTTAAGACAGCCTCTCGGGGTGACGTAAGTAATAAATACAAAAGTGTTATTGACATTCTGAAACCCCGCGTCACTTGCAAGAAGAAAAAAACAAACAAACCTCAAAGACTCGGAACCAGGAACCTGTAGTGCGGACAAAAACAAACAAGCAAAGAGAGAAAAAAACCTATATTCGCGCCACATTAAATAATCAGGTTATTTCAATATTGCACACGACACGCGAGAGTTTTTAAATCATTTATTTACTTGGCAAATAATGATTACAGTAATCCGCTTATTTGAATTCATGTCATACGCCGCTGAGTGCATTTACACACAACAACAATAAATACTCACAACCATATCTAAGATTAGTAAAAAAAAGGAATAAATACATAATAATAACAATAATAATAATAATAATAATAATAATAATAATAATAATAATAATAATAATAAATAATAATAATAATGTTCAATAATATAAAAGTAACAATAATAACAATAATAATATAATTATAGCAACAAAGTAATAAAAAATAGAAACAAACAATAAGAACGATAATATCAACTAAAAACAAAAGGAAGCAAATACATGAATAAAAATTATCAAATTCATCAAGTATAAATCTATCACACGCCCTCCCCCTCCCCCTCCCCTCTGCCCCCCTCTCTCTCCTTTCCCTCTCCCCCTCCCTCTCCCTCTCTGATCCCCACCGCATTATTTCTGGTCCGGCAGCCCGCGCACCAGGCACCGCCGGTTCCCTCTCTGTCGTGGAGGCCGGGAGGGAGGGAGGGCGGCCGGAAGGGATGTCCTTGTCGAGGCCTCGGCCGCTTAAGAACGACATGCATTTGAAGGGAAAAAAGGGAAAAAACGAAAACGGAGAGTAATGGAAGCAAGCAGCCCCCTGGCCGCCGTAGCGTCCGGCCGTTGAGGTCCGGAGACGGTCCGGCGTCTGAGATCTCGGACTCCTCCTGGAGCTCAAATCCGAGCCCGAAAAGGCCGCCCGAGCGAAGCCAAACTTGGTTAAGAAGGCGAAGCTCGCTTAAGAGAGTGGCGAGGTGTGTGATCAATAACATGGCGTGTGTTGAGCGGCTGCTGTGTCCTCTGTGATCCCGCGTGCGGCTCGCAGCCTCCCTCAACCACGTGCGTGCTACACTCACGTGCACGCTACACTGCATACACGTCGCTATAATTATCCCCGAGTGTGTATACCATGCACTCTCTCCCCCGCCCTTGCTTATCCTCACCACCACACTCAGTACTGCACATGCTATACACAAACATACGTACGCACATCCGCGGCTCTCTCTCACACGCTGACACGCCGCCGCACTTCTCCCAGCGCCCCCATATAGGCCTACATGCACGGCCTACATGCAAGCGGCAATACGCCTTGATAAGAATCATCCCAGCCAGACTCGGCGACAAACCCGCCATGCACTCCACGCCCGCACGCCCGCCCGCCCGTACGCGCTGCCGTCTTCGTCATGGAAATCCGATCGCGGCCCGGTGCAGGAAGCGGCCTGAACCGAAGAGCAGACAGGAAACAGTCACTCGTGATAAAAGAGCCACTTGTGCTGACATCGCGATAAGCTTTCGAAATATGACGAGACCGAATGCTGACTATGCTAATTCGGGGAAAAAGTAATTACGTGCACATGGTGGAACATCTCTACTTGGTTACTACGGCATACGACACTCCATTTCAAAGGTTTTTTTAAATACACGACACCGAACATCTTCGAAATATATCACTGCATGTGTAGGCGTATTTGTATATTTATGCGCGTGTGTATATGTATGTGTGTATAAAAGTGTATGTACGAGTATGTATGTATAAAACTGTGTGTGTGTGTGTGTGTGTGTGTGTGTGTGTGTGTGTGTGTGTGTGTGTGTGTGTGTGTGTGTGTGTGTGTGTGTGTGTGTGTGTGTGTGTGTGTGTGTTCATTTACCTATCTATCGATTTATTCAACCAATTTCTATATCTACATATGTAACTAAAACTAAATATTTCCCCTAGGCTTTCCCCTTCGTCAGAAAAGGCAGCAAGCAGGTAAGGCAAGCAGACAGGCAGGCAGGGCAACGGGTCCAGCTCGGCCGATCACAGTAATAATGTGGTTTAAAGGCATCCCGACCACAGGCGCCGGGGACCACGTGGCCACCTTGGCCTACAAGTGTGACGCCAGATTCGCCTCCCCGTCATCCGCGCCCACGGGATCTTCACGAGGGAATTTGCCCTGCGGTTCTTCTCGCGTGAAATCGGCCGGCGCTTCTCAAAACATTTAGGGTAAACAAAAGGACTAAAATCAAGATAACGATGGAAGGGGGGAATAATTTCGTGCTCGTCCCGTGCGAACGCAGAGAACACTAGCAGCGCGTGCGTGCCCTTCGCAGCGACACCAACTCCGCGTCTCATTCCGGCGAGCTCTTCGGCAGTAATTCTTTTCGGCGGGCGGAAAAATGCGGTCACCGGAACAGGCCGAATCGCGCCATTCAAATGCCTTCGTCCACATCGCATTCTAAGCCTCTCCAATCCCCATGGATCATTACAGGCCGAGGAGGAGGGGGAGGACGTGGAAAAAAGGAGGGAGAGGAGGAGAGAAGGACAGAGCCTCTAGTGTAGGGATAAACATAGCAGGTAGCTGTCCAGGGTCCCTCCCATTCTCCAGACGCCCCTCCTGCCCATTCCCTTTCCCACATCCTGCGTCCTACCCGTCCCACGGCCGGCCCGGGGCTCCCAGGGCTCCCAGGGCGCAGGACTCTCAAAACACCCAGCCCTAAAATCCGAACAAACACACTTTTCCTGCGCCTCTGCATGTCGGAATCTAAACATTGAGAAACGTGGGAGTCGCGTTGTAATTTGCTGTAGCCTCAAGCAAAATCTTCAAAGGCAGGCGTCGAACGAGCAACATGCAAAGGCAATGAGTGTTGGGAAGTGAAGACGGAAGTGGTGGGAGCATCTCATAGCTGCGGTGGCCTGCCGTTACGTCACACCCACGACAGCTCAGAGGGTCACTGGGATCGATGTAGCGAACTAGCCTATAAGACACACCCTCTCTCCCTCCCTCTGTCCCCTCTGTGCATTTCGCGCATTCTCTCTCTCTCTTTCTTTACTCTCAGCAGTAAGAGCAGGTGCTAGCATGAGAGTCAATGAAGATTATCCATGCTCACGAGAGGAGGCTCTGCCTTGGTGATGCGAGCCCTCGCGAAGCTGTCCGGCTCGCCCCAGCCAGGCAGCCCAGCCCGCGTGCCGAAGAGAAGGTACGGCCTGGCAGAGCCTACACGACCTTCACCAACCGCACTCCGGCGACGTAGGTCACGCTGGCATACCATACTTCCTCTTCTCTTCCTCGGAGCTCAAGTCCCTCTCGAGCTCGCTTGTTCTTCGCCCCCAGCATCCGGTCGACGCCGTGCTCCCGGGCCTAGACTCCCACCCCATCGGCGCCTGAAGCTGCCGATTCGAACAACGAACAAACAGCCACGACACGACACGGCTTTGAGCTCTCGCATGACATTTTATTCCTACCGAGGGAGGAAGGCCGCGGTTCCACTCGTCGACGGGGAGAATGGGAGGGCGAGGTGAGGCGGGGGGTCATATGGTACGCTCAGAAGGCAGCTGTCACCACCACCGGGGCCTCTCTGCGCTCTTGCCTCCTCCTCCTCTCTCCTCTCTCTCCTCCCTCTCCTCTCCCTCTCCCTCTCTCTCTCTCTCTCTCTCTCTCTCTCTCTCTCTCTCTCTCTCTCTCTCTCTCTCTCTCTCTCTCTCTCTTCCTTCCTTTCTTCAGCTCCGCTCCACATTGGGTCGAACCACCCCTTCTACTTAACAAACGCACATCACACGTATTCGAAACGCTCCCTCCCAACAAGACACAAAACAACGAGCAGCGTTAGAGCGAGCGACACACACGTCCCCCTACCACGTGTACGCGAGTCCGGCACGTCAACGAGAACTAATTCCGTCACGTGGTGCCAAGACCCCGCACGCCCTTCCCGACAACGCCACCGAAATTCCTCGTTCTAGCGCAGGAACTAGAGGACGAATCCCCGATAAAGCAGAGCGAGAGAAAAAACGAGAACAGGGAGATAAGAGGGAAGAGCGGAGAGAAGAGTGGGGCGAAGTGTAGCCAGGCCGGAGCGAGGTCAGGATGGGAACAGCGCTGCCAACTGCGACGCCGAAAGAGGTGAAGCCACAGCGCCAGGGAGTCCTACGGAGCCGATGGGGAGGGAGGAGGTCGTGGCAATGCTGTCGCGAGGGGCAGGACTGGCACGACCCGGGAGGCGGAACAGGGCGAGGGGGGGGGAGCACGTGGCCCCGAGGGCTGGGAAGCTTAGGGGGATAGGAAGTAGTTGGGGTGGGGGAGGGGGAGCGGGAGGGGAGGATAGGAAGCAGATAGGAGTTGGGGGTGGGGGGGGGGAGAGGGAGGGGGAGGATAGGAAGCAGTCGTGGGTGGGGAGGAGGAAGGAGGGGGATAGGAAGCAGTTGGGAGTTGGGGGGTGGGAGGGGGAGGATAGGAAGCAGTCGGGGTGGGGAAGGAGGGGAGGGGGAGAGAGTAAGGTGCCGACCGGAGGATGAAGAACATAATATGGACGAGCACACGGAGGGGCTGATGCACATACGCTTGCCATTATTAATGTTGTCCTCTAATGACACTGCGATAGGTCAAGCACAACCTGTTCCTGGCACGCCTTAACACAGACGCGAGAAACCTTCCAATAGGCTTAATCTACTTGTCCACTTTATAAATTTCAATTAAGCGAGATTAATTTTCCTAACTAAATTAACATTAACTACTCTCGAAAAAAAAAGTTTAAATAAAACTTTCTACGCACCCTGCTCACTATGAATGACAATGAGATGGAATAAAATTGTAAAAAAAAAAAAAACACTTCTCCAAACGTCAAGCATACCTGCCATCGCAATCATCTTCATGCCTTTTGCTCCCATTCCATTTCCACGCTCTTGTCCCGGTACTAAAAATCAACTCAAGAAGCCGGCCATTATTAAATCAAGCCATCAAAGACGTCGGGGAAATACCACTCGTCGTTAGCACTGATCAATAACAAGCGATGCTACCAGAGCTCTCGCCGACGACCGTAACGACCGCCGGAGCCAAGCCAATTGCCACCATTTCACTGTCGACGTCGCAATTACAGCGCCCATAACCGCCGAGCCGAGCGCGACGAGCCCTACGCCCACCTCCACGCCCGCCCGCCACCACTTTCTCTTCTCGCGACTGCTGCAACCACAAGGAACCACACTCTACTACACTCCTAAACAATTAAAGTCGGCCTGCGCTATTGCCACGCCTACGACGACTACCACAACGACCCGTTTCTTGCACCGGAACCAATCGCACGCCCATCGCGCCCGCACACACAACCCCCGCCCTCTGTCAAGGCGTTCCTTCCACTGGCTAAGACTCCCTCCTCACAGACGTCGCGAAGCCACCTCCAAGGAAGAGGAACAGGAAGGAGGAGGAGGAGGGGGAGGAAAAGGAAGAAGAAGAGAGGAGGAGGAGGAGGAGGGGGAGGAAAAGGAAGAAGAAAAGAGGAGGAAGAGGATGGGGGCGAAGGAGGAGGAGGCTTCCCTCAAAAGGCACTGACAGGCAAGCTTAGGATCTTCGGGGCTTCGGAACCCATAGTCCCCGGTTCGCCTCTCCCTCTCGGCAGGCCTGGGAGTGGAGGGGGGGGGGGGAGCGCAACCTACTCCGCCGTGTTGTCATGGATACCTAAATCTCTCTCTCTCTCTCAAAAATGGCTAGAGAGAGAGGGTGGAAGAGGAAGGGAGGAAAGAGAGGGGAGAGGAGAGGGAGGGAGAGGAGAGGGAGAGGGAGGGAGGAGAGGGAGGAGGAGGGAGAGAGAGAGAGAGAATGTCGAAGAAAAAAACAAAACAAAACGAACAAACGAAAGAGGATGGAAGACTCGGAATGAAGACTGAAGGCTTTAAGCAGAAGAATGACGTCGAGCCAGCATGCAGAATGGAGGCGGAGGAAGGGGGAGGGGGTTGTGGGAAGGAGGAAGGGAGGGAGGGGAGGGGAAAGGGAAGGAGAGGAAGGGGCAGGGAGAGGAGGAAGTGAGGAAGGGCGAGGAAGTACGAGTAGAAGAGCTAGAACTACATAGACAAAAATTATGAGAAACTGAGACTTGCAGGTTATTGAGAGAGAGAGAGAGAGAGAGAGAGAGAGAGAGAGAGAGAGAGAGAGAGAGAGAGAGAGAGAGAGAGAGAGAGAGAGAGAGAGAGAGAGAGAGAGAGAGAGAGAGAGAGAGAGAGAGAGAGAGAGAGAGAGACGAGAGAGCATAGCATGGGCAACAGCTGCGGCTGGTGTTGCAACAAGGTGGCGCGTGGAGGTAGCAACAAGCGAGCACCGGGCTACAGCCACCTGATCCCGTGACCACAACCACCGCCCGCTCGCCACAACATCTATAAGCGCTCTGTACTCCCGCTGCCGCCCATGCACAAGACTTTCTTTTTTCTGTTTGCAAAGAGATAGCAATAGCTGCCCCGGGGACGCACCCATTCGCCCAGGCCGCCGTGAGGACGGGCGCGCGTGCACACAGCGACGGCGGGCGCTGCTGGGGCTGCCCCTTCTCACTGCAGCTTTCCCGGCCCGACAGACACACCCTCAACAAAGGTGCCGCGAGGGCCGTTGGAGGGCGTGCCGAAAGTGCTTGTTAAGCAGCACGGGGGGGAGGGCGGGGGTGGGTAAGCAGGACAGAAAAGGGGTACGGGGGAGCAGGGGAACGCAACTGGGAAAAAGCAGCAAGGGGAAGGAGAATGGGGGCGAACAGGGAGGAGGAAGCAGAATGATAGGGATTAGGAAGGGCAAGGGTGGAGGGGAAGGGAAGGGAAGGGAGCAGCAGGCGAGGAGAGGGTGCGAAGGAGATCCACAGCGATTCCTGCAGCGTCGACACTCCAGGACATGAGCCTCGTCCCTCCACCACTCTCTGCTTCTCCCCATAAAACGGTGCGAATGTTTACTACTGAGATCTCTCTCTCTCTCTCTCTCTCTCTCTCTCTCTCTCTCTCTCTCTCTCTCTCTCCTAATGCCCCATTCATCGAGGTCTCACGCTCTCTATTCGTAGCACCACAGAGAAGAAAATATATATATATATATCTGCATCACATCATCCTCAATACATCTCCACATGCCTCTTTTCAGCGCAGCCTCTTGAACACAATGCCCTCACCATTCAACCACCACTGATACCCTCCCCCCCCCTCCACTCCCCTCGACCCATCCTATCAACGTAATATATTTCAGCTCATTCAACAACACACTCGCCTCAGAGAACGCTCGGCTCTCCCGTCTCCTCGCTGCTTTCAGCCAGCATACCAATGCCAATCATCTCGCCATCACTCGCTCGAACTCGCGTCACTCACTCACTCAGACACTCACTCACTCACTCAGCACTCAGACACTCACTCACACTCAGACACTCACTCACTCACTCAGACTCAGCTCACTCACTCACTCACTCAGACACTCACTCACTCTCACTCACTCACTCACTCAGACACTCAGCACTCAGACACTCTCACTCACTCACTCAGACACTCACTCACTCACTCACTCAGACTCACTCAGACACTCACTCACTCACTCACTCACTCACTCAGACTCACTCACTCACTCAGACACTCACTCACTCACTCAGACACTCACTCACTCACTCAGACACTCACTCACTCACTCAGACACTCACTCACTCACTCAGACACTCACTCACTCACTCACTCACTCAGACCACTCACTCACTCACTCAGACTCACTCAGACACTCACTCACTCAGACACTCACTCACTCACTCAGACACTCACTCACTCACTCAGACTCACTCACACTCACTCACTCACTCAGACACTCACTCACTCACTCAGCACTCACTCACTCACTCAGACACTCACTCACTCACTCAGCACTCACTCACTCACTCAGACACTCACTCACTCACTCAGACACTCACTCACTCACTCACTCACTCACTCACTCACTCACTCAGACACTCACTCACTCACTCACTCAGACACTCACTCAGACACTCACTCACTCACTCAGACACTCACTCAGACACTCACTCACTCACTCACTCACTCACTCACTCACTCACTCACTCAGACATTCACTCACAGATATCCACTCACTCACAGACATCCACTCACTCACAGACATCCACTCACTCACAGAGAGTCACTCACAGACATCCACTCACTCACAGACATCCACTCACTCACAGACATCCACTCACTCCAGTCCACTCAGACATTCACTCATCCACTCAGACATTCACTCACTCACGAGTACAGTTCCCCTCCTTCCCTCCCTCCATCAAACACCCATTTATTCACTCACTCACTCACTCACTCACACACTCTTTGGCTACGTTCCTTCACGTACGGTCACCACGCTAAATAAAAACAAATAAAAAAATCAAGAAACCTTACACAAAAAACTAACAAACTGACAAGACACTTTCTAAATATAAAATAGCTATGTAAATAACACTCACATCCCCCCCCCCACTCACCCCCTCCACCCAATCGAATGCCAACTCTCTCTCCCCCTCCCCCTCCCCTCCCCTCCCCTCTCCCACCGCCACCCATAAAACCCGCAAGTGCCAGGCCTTCAACAAAGCACATCCTCTCTCCCCAATCGTCTCCCAACAAGGTGGCGCAAGGCAAGACCCAACTCCCAATCCCAGCCCCCCCCCCCCCCGCTACTTGGCCCTATCCAAGCTCCAAACCCGATCTAGGCCTTCACCCCAGCCTCCAAACCCTCACAAGGAGGCCCAAGGAGGTCTTTTTACCTATGCCTTCTGCTTCCCTTTCCTTCGCTCTGTCGCAAGAAACTCCCCCCCCTCCCCAACAAGACCTATTCTTTCTGTACACCCGGTGGCCTACTTGGTCCATTGCAAGCAGGCGGACTGTCGTCTCTCTCTCTCTCTCTCTCTCTCTCTCTCTCTCTCTCTCTCTCTCTCTCTCTCTCTCTCTCTCTCTCTCTCTCTCTCGTTAGATATGTTGGGAGATACATTTCCTCGTCCAGTGCTTGCCAACTGCTTGTGTCAAAGCAATCCTAAACATTCAGCTTGCTTGCTGACTTCTGCAGACAAGGGAGCGCCAAAAGCCAGCCTCTGTCACCGACTTCGTCGAGCTTGCAAAATTGTCCATGCGTAAAAAATGATGAAAAAAAAAAATGATGAAAAAATATGTAAAAGAGAAAATATGTAGAAGATATAATATATATATATATATATATATATATATGAGAGAGAGAGAGAGAGAGAGAGAGAGAGAGAGAGAGAGAGAGAGAGAGAGAGAGAGAGAGAGAGAGAGAGAGAGAGAGAGAGAGAGACTTCCTCCTTCCTCTGATACCTGCCGTGCCCCCCCCCTCCCCTCTCCACCCACGACCCCCGCCCTCCAACTGACCCTTTCCTTCTCACACTCGTACTAACAGCTTAACTAACATTGCACGCCCAAGAAAACATGCCTGGGAAAAGAAATTGTTGGAGCAAGGGAGCTCAGAGGCAATGGATGCAAATAATTTTATATGATTCCCTAATATTATACCTATTTACCTGTCTATATACAAGTGCGCTTATGTATATACAAAAATCATTCACATATATGCACGTATGTGTGTGTAAATATATATATATATATATATATATATATATATATATATATATATATATAGACATATTACATACATCTGACAAATATGCTACATATTCAACAAAGTATATCTAATGTGAATATATCTTTGTTATAATATGCATAAATGAATTACCATTAGGAATTACACAAGTATATTTGTAATTCATCATTAGATATAGATATACCTACACATGCATCATCAAGCAAGCACGCACTCACGCACACACAGCCGTTATTACAACAAAATGACGGCACGGAAGGCAAAGTCAGGCACAGCTACATTTGAAGTCCTCTCAGACACCGGTGAAAAGCATACGCGAGAAGGTTCCCAAATCCAATAAAAAATATATTGGATTGTACCTGCGAATGTTGCCATCGGACTTAATGGCAACCTACACGCCCAACACATTTCCCCATACGATGAAAGGGGGAAACACCCTTCGGCATGAAGCAATGCAATGGAAAAGACATGGGAACTATGGAGCAAAATTTGGCTTAGGGAGGAATATCACACTGCTAAATCGGTAAGCTCGGTGACATCACCATTTCTAAGATCAAATAAGTCCTTTCTAAACTAAAAAATAAACCACAGATCAGCCAAAAGAAAAGTGAATCGCAAACAAGCAATCCCTCCAGCAGCAGCAGAGCAGAAGCAGCAGCAGAATCGGCACAGCAGCAGCAGCAGCAGCAGCACAGCGCGAGGCTGGCCGGGCCGCGTAGCAACAACGGCTATTCCCAGCTCTCTTTGTTCCGGCCCCGTACGGTGAAGCCATCCCTCCCGTTATCGCCGCCACCTTCACTTAAAACAGAGAGGGAGAGGGGGAGAGGCGAGGGGCGCGAGAACAGCATAGCCCTTCTCCTTCCAAAGTCTGAAGCTTTTTCCATGACTCATTACGTGGATTTAGCTGATAGCACCCATGATCATAGTTGGTAACAGTAACAGCAGCCCTAACCTACATCGGGTCCAACAGGGAAATAGCCGGCAAGAGAACTCCCATTTACGAGCAACCTCGGGACTTCTGCTGTTGTCTCCGGCCCTCGTCGGCAACAGTACGAAACCCAACGCGTTATCCACTGCTGGGAACGCATATGAATAAAAATAAGCAAACTTGAGCTAACATTCAACTCTTGGTTCTCAGAAAGAAAGATTATCGAACACCTGGCAAGCCGCCTCTGGCACACAGCTCGTGTTCCGGGTAAGAACGTCATATGAACCGACCTCCCTGCACTACCTCCCACAATCGGTTTCCACTCCTTTCGTCCTTTGAGCCCTTAGTCTGTCACTCTCCGGGTTCTAACTCACGTCCTCGTGACCGTGAAGCCCCTGTCTATCTCCACGTCGGTTCCCAATCGCCTACGAGCAACGCAAAGGACGAAATCCTCATGTTCATTAATAGCTGCTCCGGTGAAGGTTGTCTCCAAGTGCGGCTTTGCACGGAACACCCGCCTCGCGCACGAAACGCGACCTCAGCTGACGATTTTTTCTATACCTTACTAAATCATGCTTCTT
>NW_020869539.1:859923-864923 GCF_003789085.1 Penaeus vannamei | reverse complement strand
AGAGAGAGAGAGAGATGAGATGAGAAGAGGAGAGAGAGAGAGAGAGAGAGAGAGAGGATGAGAAGAGAGATGATGAAGAGAGGGGAGGATAAAGAGAGAGAGAAAGAGAGAGAAGACGAGTGAAGAAAAGACGGAGAAGAGAAAAAGAGAGAGAGAGAGAGAGAAAGAGAAAGAGAGAGAAAGAGAGAGAGAAACGAATAGAGAATGGAAAAAAGGGAAAAAACAAAACAAAAAAAACACGGGAAAGAGAGAGAGACGGACAGAGGGCCCATAAAGACTCAATCAGCGCCGAAATAAAGAGCTTCATTTAGGCAATTCCGAAAATACATTCCGGCGATAAAAGCCACTTCGGACTCTCTCGCCACGCCAGTCGCTCGCCGAGTGCGGAGTGCGCGCGCGCGCCGGTGTCATGAGGAGCGGGGCTGAAGATATCGCTCGATGCTAAAGATACGAGAAGGAGGGGGGGGAGGGGAGGGGAGGAGGGAGGAGGAGGAGGGAGGAGGGAGGAGGGAGGAGGGAGGAGGAGAGGAGGGAGGAAGGAGGAGGAGGAGGGAGGGAGGAGGGGGAGGGGGGAGGGGTAAGAGGACCTTCCCATCCCCCCTCACTCCTGTCCCTTCTTTCCTTCCCTTTTCATTTTTCCTTTTCTTTTCCTCCCTTTTCCCTTCGCATCTCCGTCTTTTCCTTATCTTCTTTCCTCTCTCTCCTCTCCCCCCTATTTCCCCTTCTTCCTCTTTCCCGTACCTCTCCACTCCCCCCATTTGCTCCTATCCTTTCTTTCCTCTTTTAATCCTCCCCACCTCTTTTCACCACATTTCCACCTCTCTCCTCCCTTTTCCTCTCCCTTCCCCATAACCCTCCCCCTCTACCTCTCCCTCTCCCCCCTTCGCTTACATTCCTCCTCTCTCATCCCGTTCCCACTCCCTCTCCCTTCTTCCCCACTTTCCACTAATATGTCTTTTCCTCTTCCTCTCCACAAATTCCCAATCTACCCCTTTCCTTCCCTTCTAACTCTTGCTCCTCCTTCCCTTATTTCCCCTTCCCCTTCGCTTCTCCCCCCCTCACCATCTTCCTCATGCCCTCCATTGCACCCATACCTTCCTTCTTCCTCTTCCCTCCTCACCCTCCCTTCTGCCTTCATCCTCCTCTCTCTCCACTCCCCCTCTCTTCATCCTCCCTCTCCCACTCCCTCCTCCTTCATCCTCCTCTCCCACTCCTCCCTCCCTCCCTCCCTTCATCCTCTCCCTCTCCCTCACCCTCGCCCCCCCCTCACCCGCTCCCCCAAATCCCGAGGCCAAAAAAACCCCGCGAGCAGTCGTTGTTGCTAGCCCGCCCCCCCCACCCCCTCCCCTCCCCCACCACCACCCGTCTCACCTCGCTACTCCAGCTCTTACGCCCCGTCAGCAGCGAACACGCCCCTGGAAATGGACTCGGAATGGCTCGTGGCGAAGGGCGTGGTTAGGTTCTGAGCGCGTGGGAGCACGAGGGGGCGGCTTGTAATAAGCGGTGCGGGCGTGTGGGTTTAGGTAAGGAGAGGGGGAGGGGAGGGGGGGGGAGGAGGAGGGAGGAGGGGGGAGGGGGTTGGAGGGTAAGGAAAGGGAAGAGAACGAGGAGGGGGGAGAGGAAGAAAGGGAGGAGAGGGAAGAGAGGAAGAGAGGAGGAGGGAGAGAGGAGGAAGAGAGAGGAACGAGGAGAGGAAGAGGAGGAGAGGAGGAGGAAGGAGGAGGAGGGGAGGAGGAGGAGGATAAGAAGAGTGATAACGATAAGGATAAGGAGAGGAGAAGGAAAGGAAGGGAGAGGAGAGGATAAGGAGGGAGGAGGGGGGAAGGAGAAGGAAGAGGAAAGGGGAGAAGGAGATGAAGATGAAAACCAAACCATTCTTCGGTCCTTAGTCTCCCTCCCCTCCCCCGCACTCCCCACCCCACCCCTAGCCTCCTTCCCAACCCCAACCCCACATAAAGAATTCAAACTGGAACAAGAATAGATTCGATTCCCGAAGGTTAAGGAAAAACCAGCGAAAGGAATCCGATTAAACTAAATACACGTGTTTTGAAATAGGTCGATTTAAGCAGAAGTTAAAATTACATCACAATAACACACACAAAACACACACATACACACACACACACACACATACACACACACACACACACACACACACACACACACACACACACATTTTTTTCCATATAAGTCAAGTGAAATAAAAAAATATATATAGACCTATGGACCAGAAAGAAAAGAAAAAAACGCGGTCTGTTTCCACGCTTCGCATTTTTTTCTTTCTCCCTCATGCTTAGGCCTAGGCTGCTCTGGCGAACCTCTTTTCTCTCGCGGAGTGACAGGCCTATTGTCAGGCGCCGTATCGTAAACTGAGCATGGAAGGCAGGCTTGAGCAGGAAGGGTAGGCCTACATCTGGCTCGGCCGCAGCGTGATCAAAGCCAAGGGCCGCTGGGTAATTATCTCCGCACGGACACACGATTTGTATACACGCGCACGTACAGGCGTTCACGTACGTACAGAAACACACAGCACGTACACGTACGGACAAAGGAACGACAGAACACATTTACATGCGCACGTACAGGCGTTCACGTACGGACAAAGGAACGTACAGACACACATTTACATGCGCACGTACAGGCGTTCACGTACGGACAAAGGAACGTACAGACACACATTTACATGCGCACGTACAGGTCACGTACGGGACAAAGGAACGTACAGACACATTTACATGCGCACGTACAGGCGTTCACGTGCGGACAAACGAACATACAGACACACACACTTACATGCGCACGTACATATGTACATACATACATATGCGCACATAACTGTATACGTGTGTAAGGGTTTTTGTAGGTGTGGGTGGTGTTGGGGGGGGGGGGGGCGTGTTTTTATAGGTATTGTGATCTGATAATTTCTTTTCCTAAAATTTGATCGTGAAGGTAAAAGTAATTTTCAAGATGTTTTGCAAGACGAGTAATGGATACGTACTCTAATGATTAGGCCTATGGAGAAGATGAAGGTGTAAAAAAATGATGGAGGAGGAGGAGGAAGAGTAAGAGGGGGGGGAAGGAAAGAGGAACGAGGAGGAGGGAGGAGGAGGAGGAGGAGGGGAGGGGAAAGAGAGAGAGGATGGAAAATGAAGAGGAGAAGGAGGAGTAGTAAGAGGAGAGGAAGAGAGGGAGAGGAGAGAGAAAATGAAGAGGAGGAGGAGGAAGAGGAGATGGCGAACGAAGAGAAATGGGAGGGGGGGGAAATGAGAAGGAAAAAAACGTGCAAAAGAGAAGACGAAGACACAAGGAAGAAAAGGCAAGGAGACGACCCAGAGACACGGGCCAAGCGCGAGCAACTTTCTTCTCAGTCGACGGTCGATCTGAGCCTGAAAATGCCGGAGAATCTCCCTGACTTTAGATTGACTGCCTGACTGACTAAATGACTGGCTCACTCACTCTCGCTCTCGCTCTTTCTGCCTCTGGGTGCGTGCGTGTGTGTGTGTGTGGTGTGTGTGTGTGTGTGTGTGTGTGTGTGTGTTGTGTGTGTGTGTGTGTTGTGTGTGTGTGTGTGTGTGTGTGTGTTGTGTGTGTGTGTGTGTGTGTGTGTGTGTGTGTGTGTGTGTGTGTGTGTGATGTGTGTGTGTGTGTGTGTGTGTGTGTGTGTGTGTGTGTGTGTGTGTGAGTGTGTGTGAGTGCGTGCGCGTGTGCGTGTGCATGCGTGTACAAGCGCGTATGTATATGTATGAAGGTGCAAGTATATGAATAAGCTCGCTGTATGTATGTGTGTGTGTACTAAACTCACATGTAAAAACATACCGCGTGCATATCCGTAAAGAATATTACATGTATAAATCTATGAATATCTACTGATTTTCTTTGCGTTTCTTCTCCATTTGCCTTTTCTCGCTCCGTCTGTTTCTTCCCTCTCTCGAACTCCACCGCTCGCCCTCTTCTGTCTATCAATAGATCAATCACTAAGCCGCCTTCTCTCCCACAGCATCAGAAAAATATATACATACAATCACAATCTTTTTGGGTCTTGCAAGATCCGTACACTTGCAAGATTGGTGTCAAAAATGTCGAGCTGGCATGAGGACGGCGCAATATTATTAAGCATTAGGTCGCACGTGACAGCCCGCTCTGATCACGTGATCGCCACCCCCTTGGCTGGTTAGCATTCTGCGCCTCGCCGCCCGACTCACCCTTATAAATTCACTCGCACTCGCATACACACCGCGCGCACATGTACTCATACGTACACAAATAATGTAATCTTCTCTCTTCTCTTATCTCTCTCTCTCTCTCTCCCCTCCTTCACCTTCCTCCGGCACCCTCCCCCCTCCCTCCTCCCGCCCCGCTAGAAAGACCCCGCGCGCCCCCTCCTCCGCAAGAGAAAAGGGAACTCCCACGCGAGCCGCCCATCGGCGCCCTCCGAAAAAATGCCATTTGCGCCATGGCATTACGTCGCGAGGGCGTGAAAAAGGTAATCAACGGAACATCTGGCGACTCTACATCCGACGGGAGGGCGAGGCGGCGACCAGTGTGGCAACAGGAGCAGAAATAGCATCTTGGCAACAACCAAGGCTGTTCAATGGAGACGAACATGCACCAGGAAGGCTGCCCCCCCCCACCCCCCCTCCTCCCTGCATCCACCCTCCGCTGACCCCCCACCCCCGCCTCCTCCTTCCTCCCTCACCCTTACTGCACACTCCCCAACTCATGCAACCTCTTGCTGCACGTAATAAAGCAAAGGGGGGATGGTGCAATACTCCCCCTACCCCCCCTTTTACCCTAACCCTTCCAAGCAGTAGTGCTTGCCGCTCGCCAGTGCTTGCTCAGAATAAAAAGAAAGAAAAATCGGAGAAAAACAGAAACCCGAAAGCTAAAAAGTGTCCTTACTAAGCCCTGGATCACGCGCGCCCTGGACGAGGGTGGCCCCGACGTGCCCCCCCCCCCCCCCCACCCCGCCCTTGTTTACGCCTCAAAACCGAGATCAATTC
>NW_020869539.1:849923-854923 GCF_003789085.1 Penaeus vannamei | reverse complement strand
ATAACGAAACAAGAACACCCGCGCACATAATAAATCTAAATACATGCTTACTTAAGATCCGTGTTCAGAAAATAGTTAACGTGTCACGCGAGGCCCAGAATCCCCTCGGTCTAGTTGTAACTAGTTGAAGGCAGACTTCGCGGGGAATCGGCAGATCGGACATCGCGCGGAAATCAATAGCCACCGTGTATGCCGATTCTTTTCCCGGACTCGCTCTATTCCTCTTTTGGAGACACTGCTTCGATTTCTCTCGCCGTTCTTGTATGTCTCTCTCTCTCTCTCTCCCTTCCTCCCCGTTCATCTTTCCTTCTTTTGCCCCTCGTTTGTCACTTCGTTTTTGATCAATAACTCACTGCTTCCTCTCCTCTTTTTTCATGTTTCTTTGCATTCCTCTCCTCCCTTTTTTCCTCTTCCTCCCCCGACATACTCTCACCTTCAATCTCACTCACTAATAAGCGCACACACACACACACACAAACAGACACACAGACACACACACACACACACACACACACACACACACACACACACACACACACACACACACACACACACACACACACACACACACACACAACACACACACACACACACACACACACACACACACACACACACACACACACACACACACACACACACACACACACACACACACACACACACACACACACACACACACACACACAACGCACACACACACACACACACACACACACACACACACACACACACACGAGGCTCTGCAACTCCTATCAACGCGTCGAATCTTCCCCTCACCGAAGCCTCTCCTCCTCCGCAAGAAGCCCATCCTCGCCGCCCCTGTAAACAAGTTACGCGAACACAAACAAACACACGCATGGTGCCAAAGTCGGCGCTGCGTGCCGCCGTGCCAACACCCCTGGCAGGCAGTGCACGGGTCACTAGGTTCATGCCAACATAACAACCCTCTCCCCCTCTTGCTCTCTAATTTTCCAAGCCTCTTCTTCTCTGTCTCTGTCTCTCTGTCTCTCTCTGTCTCTCTCTCTCTGTCTCTCTCTCTCTGTCTCTCTCGTTCTCTCTCTCTCTCTCTCTCTCTCTCTCTCTCTCTCTCTCTCTCTCTCTCTCCTCTCTCTCTCCCTCTCTCTCTCCTCTCTCTCTCTCTCTCTCTCTCTCTCTCTCTCTCTCTCTCTCTCTCTCTCTCTCTCTCTTTCTCCCCTCTTTTTCCCTTTTCCCTTTCCCCTCCCACCCCACCCACACGCACACAGACACACTTCGGCCCCAAATGTATCGACCTCTTCCACAAAAATTAAGCGTATATATAAACTCACGCGCCAGGGCATTTGCGTATTAATCGATGACTAATCCGGCCATTCGATTCAAGTGCAAACCCGCGTGACCTTACCTTCGAAAGCCAATTAAATACCGCTCACGAGGACCCAGAGGCATGTGCAAGGAGGGACAGGTGTTCGCTGCCAATTTTATGTCCCCGCTCCCCTACCCCTACTACGCTTCCTCTCCTTTCCCTCCTGCCGCTTCCTTTCCCTCCTGCGCCTGCGTCCCTTTCCCTCCTGCCGCTTCCCTTTCCCTCCTGCTTGCGTCCGTCCCTCCTCCGCGATGCAAACACGCTCGTATCAAGCACGCATGCGCAACATTCTGACGTCATCATCAATCACTGAGGAAAACCACAAACCTAAAACATAAACAAACAAACAAACGGACCACACACACACACATACACATACACTCACACACAAACACACACACACACACACACACATACAGACACACAACACACACAACACACAAACACAACACACATACGTATATCAAACCCAGCCGACGCCTAATACGTACGCCTTTCGACTTGGCTTCGGGCGGCAGGCGGTTGCCGAGTCCACGTAGGGTTGTGGAGGAGGATGGAGAAGTGGAGGGGAAGGGGGGGGTGAAGGGGGGTTACAGTGGGTGTTCAAGGAGTGGAGAACAGGGAGGGGAGGGGACAGGGAGGGGGCAGGGAGGGGGGGAGGGGGCAGGGAGGGCAGGGAGGGGACAGGGAGGGAGGGAGGGGGAGGGATGCTAATGGTCGACAGTGGCTCTTGAAGGAGGTTGCATTCCGTCCCATGTGCGCGGTTGTATGGGATGACCCCGTTCGGCGGCGAATGGCGACGCGGCCTCGCTGGGGGTAATGAGGGGATGGGGGGATGGGGGAGGGGGCAGGGAGGGGAGTGGAGGAGAGTGGGGGAAGAGTGCGAAATAAGGGAGTGGGGAAGGAAGGAGAGGGAGAGGGGGGAATGGAGAGGAAGGGGGAGAGGAGAGAGAGAGAGAGGGGGGGGGGGCGACGGAGAGAAAAAGGGGAATGTGGAGAGAGTGGAGAAAGGGGTGAAGAATAGGACAGGCAGAGGAGAGGGCATTGGGAGTGGAGAGAGAGGAGAAAAAAAAATGAATACTGAATGAACCAGAGAGGAAGAGATGTGGGGAAAAAAGGTAAAGACGAACCTTCTCACAGTATTTTATTAAATACGAAAGGAGTTGGGGGAGGAGAAGAAGAAAAAGAAGAAAAGAAGAAAAAAAGTGGGCACGAGAAAGGGACGAAGGAGGAGAGGCGTGGAGTGGCATGCCCTAAGTGCCCCGAGGGAGTGACGAGTGGAAAATGCCTCGGAGAATTGATGCCAAGCGCGGCGAGGTCGACGGGGCCCCGAGTGGGCGATGGGCGCCAATGCGGAAATTCGGTCGACTGAAGACGAGACGACTGGATCGACTGAATGATTGGCTGAGACTGGCGACGACTGAATGACGACTGGATGACTGACTGGATCGACTGACTGAACTGAGACTTTTTGACTGATGATGACTGAATTGACTGAATTGGATTGACTGACTGGACTGAATGACTAGATCGACTGACTGAATCGACTGAGTGGATCCTCAGGCTTTTCGGCGTTGATATAAGCGGTGCTCGGTCACTCGAATAGGGATGGTCTTGGGGATAATAATAACTGAATGGTGGAGATATGATGATGATAATGATAAAGATGAAGAAGACATGATGATGATGATAATAATAAACAATAATGAAATAAAATATATAAAAATATCCTATCATTAACGAAGATAATACTGATAACAGTATTCACGATACCAATGATTACAGTCATCCCAATAACAAATAACAAATAACAAATAACAAATACAAACACGTAACCACACGACAATAAAAAATCATGATAGCGCCAATTATCGTCATGGCAGAAACAGGGATAATTCTCATAGCAGCCCCTCCCCGGCATAGGAATAAAGTGTTACGTTGCACTTCCAAACAACCTTATTTTCCCGACTTGTTTCCCTGGCTTTTTTTCCGACAACGCTTATTTTCCCGACTTGTTTCCCTGTTTTTGCTTGTTCCCTGGCTTATTTTCCCGACTTGTTTCCCTGGCTTATTTTTCCCGACTTGTTTCCCTGGCTTATTTTCCCGACTTGTTTCCCTGGGTTATGGCTTATTTCCCGACTTGTTTCCCTGGCTTTCCCGACTTGTTTCCCTGGCTTATTTTCCCGACTTGTTTCCCTGGCTTATTTTCCGATTTCCCTGGCTTATTTTCCCGACTTGTTTCCCTGGCTTATTTTCCCGACTTGTTTTCCCTGGCTTATTTTCCCGACTTGTTTCCCTGGCTTATTTTCCGACTTGTTTCCCTGGCTTATTTCCCGACTTGTTTCCCTCTTATTTTCTTGTTTCCCTGGCTTATTTCCCGACTTGTTTTCCCTGGGCCTGGCTTATTTTCCCGACTTGTTTTCCCTGGCTTATTTTCCCGACTTGTTTCCCTCTTATTTTTCCCGACTTGTTTCCCTGGCTTATTTTCCGACCTGGCTTATTTTCCCGACTTGTTTCCCTGGCTTATTTTCCCCTGTCCCTTTCACCAGCAGATTCGGCTTCGGCGCCAGACAGACCGGCTTCCCGTCCGATTCCCCGTGTTGACAGTCGCCTCATGACGGGTTACGCAAGGACGAGAGCTGTGTCTATGGCCATGCAAAAACGTCCTTACTCTGTCATGCAAGCAGATAAGGAGATAAGACGCCGTCCGTGCGCGCGCCCCGAGATAAAGCCCAATCAAAATCGTGACTTCGAGTGTGAATGATAACGTATCACGAGTTAGCCGGGGGAAGAAAAACAGCAATGGGAGTTCTTCGCTACTAATAGAACCTGTAGGTAAAATAAATAAATAAATAAATAAATAAAAATCTGTGACCCTCGATGCCGGAATAAACACCTCCCTGTGCGGACTCCAGCCAAAGGCCGATCCTCACCTAACTGACACATCATCAAACCGAAATGTCTAATCTGACCTTCCGGCGCCCATAAACCGTTCACGGTAAAAATAAGCCATGCGTACGGCGCGCGGTGACCGCCCCGGGGCAGACGGAGGCGGCCGCGGAGACGCACCGGCCAAGGACTGGGAGGGGGGGGGAGGGGGGGGCACGCAAGCACTTCTGACCCCCCCTCGGGCGGCCTCAACTTGTCCCCAGGCGGCACCCCACCCAGGAACTAAGAATATGTGACCTCCGGCTGCTGCTCCCCCCACTCCGGTGCCTCCTCGCCCCCCTCTTCTCTCCCTTCCAAACCCTCGCTCCTATGCTGGCCTCCCTCCCTCTTCCCTCCTCAAACTTGCCGCCCTCCCTCCTCCTAAACCCCTTTCTCATACCTGCCGCTCCCTCCCTCCCTTCCTTCCCTCCTCTATTGTTTATTTCCTCAATCCCTTTCTTCTTTCCTCCTCCCTCTCTCTTCCTAACCCCAACCCATCCCTCCTCCTGAGGCTTCCCCTCCCCCCTCCCCTCCCTCCACGCCCCCCCCCCCATAGGTACCAGATGCAAACAATGCCCTTCCTCAGCCAAGGCTCCGGTATTGCCAAACGATGGGTCAGTGACCTTGTTTCCCCAAAGACGCGTCGTTTCTCGCTTTCTCTCTCGCGATGGCGTTTCCCCATTTTTACCGACTCTCTCTTCTATTCTATTTTTCACCGTCTTTCTTT
>NW_020869539.1:837423-844923 GCF_003789085.1 Penaeus vannamei | reverse complement strand
ATGCAAGTGTGGCTCCAATCAGTGCGCGTACCCACCTTCCTGCATGAGCATATGCGTACCCAACTTCCTGTATCAGCATGCATCGAGGCGCTCTTTTTAAAAGCACTTTTTTTCGTCAAAAACCATTATCTTTTTCCCCCGGTCGAGGCATGGGCGTCGATCCCCTGGCTGTAACTGTTCCATCTGCGTCGGGCGCTCCTGCTTCCGCCTATACCCAGCGCCCTGCCCGCGCCCGCGCCCGCGCCACGGAGACTGGGCAGGAATACCTCTCGGGGCTTTTTTTATTCATGGTTTTGAGCACTGGTCGCCCATCCACAGTTTTTTTTTTTTTTTTTTTTTTTTTGTCTTTCTTCTTTCAACCAATATTATCGTGAACATTTCGGTTTTATTCTTCTCCTGATTTTGAACACCGATCTTCGTCACGTTTTTGCTTCCTTAACCTCTACCAATATCATCGTGAACATCCTCATTATCATCATTTCTTATTTTTTCATGAACTTGGCGCCCGTCCCTTTCCAATCCTTCTTTCTTGAAATTCTTCCACCGCCCTCGAAAGCATCATCAGTATCATTATCACTATCCTCAATATTGTCATTCTCATTCGCATTGTTTACACGCCTACATTTCCCTATTCGCGAGGGAAATCAATGCTATAACCAAAGACTATCTATCTACTATCGTATATAGTCTTTGGTTATAACTCGAAACAAAACGATATTAAAACGCTTCTCTAAACCCCCCACCCCCACCCCCCACCCACCCCGCCCCACGCCATCCTACGAGAGCCTGGCCTTCCTATTCTTTGTTTCATAAAAAGAAAAGTAGAAGAAGAAGAAGAAGAAGAGGAAAAAGAAGACGAAGAAAAAAAAGTGTCTGAATGCGTCAGTAGCAACAAGAGAGTTCATGACTGAGCAAGCACCGCCGGTCCAGATCAGGGCGAAGACTGACCTAGTGCAATAAATAAATAAATATCCATCTTAAATCAAGCTTACGTATGTTTAGATATAATGATAAATAATGATAATAGAATTAGTAATAATATGATGATAATGGTGACGAGTAAGGATGATAATAACGATAAAAACAACAATAACAATAAAAATCACGATATTAACACCAAATCGCTCGTAAAACACTAATAAGTCAGTCATGGAAGCCTTTCGTGTTTTCTGTAACCGAAGAAACTATACGTGGTAATGTGGAGGGGTTGTGAGGGCGGAGAAATTGTTGGAGACGGTGCGGTGGTGGTGGGTGGAAGAAGTGGAAGAAGAGGAGGAGAGGAAGAGGTGAAGTGGAAGAGGAGGAAGAGAGGAGGAGGAGGAGGAAGAGAGGAGTAGGAGGAGTAGGAGAAGGAGAGGAGAGAGGAGGAGGAAGAGAGAAGTAGGAGGAGGAGGAGAAGAAGAAGACGAGTGGTGGGGCGAAGTGAGTCTGCTTTGATCCGGTATCGGGACTTTCAGAAGCACGCGCAAGGAGCATCACGGAAGGCGGTTACATCTTAATGACTTGTGTGTGTATGCCTTCGCAAAAAAAAAATAAATAAAAAAAATAAAAAAATAAAAATAAAATAAAAATAAAAAAATAAAAAAATAAATAAAAAAAAAAAATATAAAAAACCGGCACACACGCCCTCATATATAACACACATTCCGCCGCAAAAATGAAGTGTGGCAGATTCAGCCGCAGGGAGTCCTTGGCTTGTTATTGCCTCGCCGGAGGTCACGGCGCAGCGAGCGGCGGGCGCTGGGTACTCTCCTGCCCGCCCGCTGCTGCGCCCGTTAACGGTAAGCGGTCCTTCAGAGCCTGCGACGGGCGGGCGGGCGGGCGTGCAAGCGGGCTGTCGCCTCTTTTACTGTGCGTTTACGTTAAGGAAAGATTCATTTTTTTAAAAGGACTTTCCTGTTTGTCTAAATAACAACCTTAATGGCAAAAAAAGATGGTGAAAAATCCGCATAATTGGAACACGGTCTGCTTGCTTTTTTTTCGTGAAAATTTCAAAAAAAATAAAAAAAATAAACTAGACGCAACAAAATGTCGGAGCTGTAAATACAACCAACAAATATAAAGTCCGCACGAACCCACGGTTTTCAAATGCTGTAAAAATGAAAATTACTTGTTCAGCTCTGACAGGCCATAAATTTCAGCTTTTTGTTTTACGCTTTTGCCAGATACGGATCCACAGCGCGCGCACGCACACAGATGCACACACTTCTATAAACACACACGCACGCACGCACGCACACACACACACATACACACACGCACACATACACACACCACACACACACACACATCACACACACACACGCACGCACACACACACGCACTACACACACACACACACAAACACACACCACGCACACGCACACACACAAGCTCACGTACACACACACACACGAAGATCAAAAGTGCATATAACACCCAAAACCACACAGTCATGCCATTTATCAATAACACGAACAAGTGATCATTTCGCAAAATAACTAATGGCACACCGCAAATACTGCAATTACGAGTACCGTCCTCTAGGAGAAAAAAAGAAAAAAAAAAAGAAAAAAAAACATTAATAAGATAACCAGTCATTTAATGCCACAACACTCATCCACATTACTGGGAGAGGGAGAGAGAGAGGAGGGGGGAGGGAGGAGGAGGGAGGGGAGAAGGAGGGAGGAGGAGAAGAGGAGAGGGAGGGAGAGAAGGGGAAGAGGGAGGAAGGGAGGAGGAGGGGAGGGGGAAAGGGAGAGAGGGAGGGGAGGAGGAGGAGGGGAGAGGAGAGGGGAGAAGGAGGGAGGGAGGAGGAGGGAAGAGGAGGGAGGGAGAAGGAGGGGAGAGGGAGAGGGAGGAGGAGGGGGAGGGGAAAGGGAGAGAGGGAGGAGAGGGGAGAGAGTGGGGGGAGGGAGGAGGAGAGAGAAGGAGGGAGGGAGAAGGGGAGAGGAGGGGAGGAGAAGGGGAGAGGAGGAAGGGAGGAGGGGGAGGGGAAAGGAGAGGGAGGGAGAGGGAGAGAGTGGGGAGGGAGGGAGGAGGAGAGGGGAGAAGGAGGGAGGAGGAGAGGGGAGAGGAGGGGGGAGAAGAAGGGGAGAGGGAGGAGGAGGGGAGGGAAAGGGAGAGAGGAGGGAGAGGGAGAGAGTGGGGGGGGGAGGAGGAGAGGGGAGAGGAGGGGAAGGAGGAGAGGGGAGAGGGAGGAGGAAAGAGGGAGAGGGAGGAAGGGAGGAGGGGGAGGGGAAGGGAGAGGGGAGGGAGAGGGAGAGAGTGGGGAGGGAGGGAGGAGAGAGGGGAAGAAGGGGAGGAGGAGAGGGGAAAGGAGGGAGGGAAGGAAGGAGAGGGGAGAGGGGGGAAAGGGGTGAAGAGGGGGGAGAGAGAGGAGAGAGAGAGGGAAGGGAGAGAGGGAGAGGAGAGAGGAGAAGAGGAGAGGGAGGGGAGAGGAGGGAGAGGGAGGAGGGAGAGGGGAAGAGGAGAGGAGAGGGAGGAGGGAGAGGAAGGGAAGGAGAGAGGGGAGAGGGAGGAGAGAAGAGAGAGAGAGAGAGAACGAAACGGGGAAATCAGCCAGCGCGCCCGCCTTGCCCGCGCCGCCCGCCGGACGGACACGCGGGCCGGCGAGGAAGGGCAAGACTGCCGAGGCGCGGGGAGGGGGGAGGGGGCGCACGCGCCTATGCGCGCACAGGCGAGCGAGACAGCCACCGCCTTTCAACATATATCCCCTGGGAGGTCGTCACCACCAGTGCCGACACCCCCTCCCCCCCATACCCCCTGCCCCCTACAAGACCCCGTGCCCTTGGCATGTTGAGAAACAAAATGGCTGCTGCTGCAACCCCGCCTTTCCCCCGGCCCCCCCCGTTTCCCCCCACCCACCTCCTCCAAACCCGACACATACTGCGTCTTGGAACGCCCTTCGGGAATTATTTTTTATTATGCGTAGCGGTGAAAAAATACATTCACCAATATCTATTAATACTCCAAAAATACCCTGCTCTCAAATTAAATCAATAACACCACGAGAATTGACACTGGTATAATTGCAATGAAAAAAAAAACGCTAAAGATAAACCAGCTACAATCTAAAAAAAAAAAAAGAGGCGGATTGACATTGGTATAATTGCAATGTAAAAAACGCAAAAGTATTAACTTCAAGCTACAATTTGAAAAAAAAAAAAAAAAAAAAAAAAAAAAAATCGTCGCCGATCTGCCGGTCAGAAATCAGCTGTTTACCCCCGCGCTTCCAGACATGTGCAAACACGTCGAGCACGCCGATCGCCTTGTTACTGCTCTCGCTTGACTTGGCTGCTGGTGCCGTCCCGAAGCATCTCTCGAAGGGGAAGGGGTATGCGTGTCAACATATTAAGGTGTATGTGCAAGCATGCGTGTGTGAATATGTGTGTATGTGTGTGTTAAGTGGGTATATATATACATATATATATTATATATATATTAATATATATATATATATATATATATATATAATATATATATATATATGTATTATATATAGACACACACACACACACAATATATATATATATATATTAATATAATATATATATATATATATATATATATATATATATAATATATATTTACATATATTTACATATATTCACACACACACAAAAACTATATTTCATATATAAAACACACATACACATACCACTCATAGCGACTATCCGTGCGTTATCGATCGACTTACGCCCCCCTTCCCTCCTCAAAAAAAAAAAAAAAAAAAAAAAAAAAAAACACACACACACACCACACACACTAGACCAGAAGGGATTCAAAACACGACCACGGACAGGCAGCCGAACGCGCGACAACGACGCCCGACAACCACGCGATCAGCTGACGCGAAAGGGACGCCGAAAGGGGGTCTTGCGCCGCGTCATTAGGTCTCCGGGAGACGTCTCGGTCCCCGGCGCCGAGGAGGAGACCGGGAAGATAAGCAACGGATCCTCGATAAAAAAGAGAAAAGAAAGAAAAAGAAATAAAGGGGTAAAATAGAAATAAAAAGGGAGAGAAAAATAAAAACGAAGGTTAAAGGGGAAAAAGGAGAAAGAGAAAAAACAAGATCATAAGGTTAAAGAGAGAAAAGAAAAAAAAAGAATAAAGGGCGTGAAATAGCGTAAGAGGAGAGAAAAATAAAAGAAGGTTAATAGGCGGAAAAAATGTGAAGAGAAAAAAAACAAGATCATAAGGAGAAAAAGAAGAGAAGAGGAGAAAAGGGAGAAAAAATAATAATGCAAAGGTAGGAAAAGGAAAAGGAAGAGACTAAATAAATTATTCAGTAGGAGAAAAGGATAAAAATACGGAGAGTGAAAACAAACAAATAAATAAAAAAGGAAAAAGGAGGAACAAAGAAACAAAATAGAAAGACAAAATTAAGTATTCAACAGGAGAAAACGATAAAAAAGAGAGAGAGAGAGAGAGAGAGAGAGAGAGAGAGAGAGAGAGAGAGAGAGAGAGAGAGAGAGAGAGAGAGAGAGAGAGAGAGAAGAGAAGGAGAGAGAAAAGAGAAAAGAAAGAGAGAGAGACAAATTAAGCGGAACGCAAGGCAAAGGAATTCTGCCGTCAAAAATACGAGCGTGGGTTCGGAAATTTTCTTGTTTCCGGCGGAAACGTTTCAGTATGACTTTCAACGACATAAATTTCTGTCGTTTTTGGCATAGAAATGAGCTGGTGTAGACGAAATAATTGTTATAGTGCGACATTTTCCGGCTCAAAATTGATGAACGATTGTGGGGCAAGAGCCTACACCTTTTGCTCCATAACAGTGCCGGCGACCATTTCCCAAATCTTGCGGGCACGACAACGCACAACTCGCGTTATACAGCAGCAGCGCTCGCGCTGACAGCCGCCTGACAACGTTCGGGTATGTACTAGGCCCTTTCTGCTCTTGTCGTTTCTTTTTTCGCGCGGCAAAAGATTCGCATGCCATTCCACCTTTGCGCGCAAAGTGTTTGATGATGCCAAAGCTTTGTTTGCGCAGCTCGGGCTTTCCTTCGCGGCCAACCACCCGCTAATTAGCTTCTTTTCATGTTTGTGAAAAAACTGAAGGAGCAGACATGCAACGAAACGGGGCCCACTCGGAACTTTGCCGGAGTAGAAAAATGTGATCGTTGAATGAATCCTTCGTATTTGCGCATTTCTCTCCCGAACTAGGCTGTTGGCGCAAATATAACCAATGAAGCATTTGCGTAGAGGGATGCTCATTATTCTTCACCTTTGTGTTCGCAAAAAATGACTTCCATGCTTTTTCGGCGACAATTTACCCACGATCATTTGGCGCAAAATTCTAGGCGAGGCGGGCTGTGAGGGAAGGGCCCTCCTCTCCTCTTCTCCTTGTTCTCCTTAATCTTCTCGCTGATGTGTTTTTCACTCCCTTCTTTCTATTCCCCCATTTCTCTTGAATGAGAGCGTTATCAACGATAAGTGGGGATTGTGTGGGGTGATATTGAGAGTGTTGGCATGTTCTCGCTCCGACATTCCCCTTTCCGTTCGTCGCTCTGTTATGCCTGTTATTGATTTGTGTCAGATCACCGAGGTGCCTTTGCCTTCTAAGTACACACCAGCGGACCAAGACTGTCTATAGGGGTAACTACAAATAAGGCTAAAAGAATCACTAGTACCATTTGACGACTAAAATTGAGAACACGCTTCCTGGTATAATATATCATTTGTCAATACAACTGAGAAAAGAATCAGTTGTATACACATAAACATCAAATGTCAACATGGCAAGATATAGGAATACAAAGACAAGGTCAACACGAGGAGGTCGAGTCAGAGGTTCAGAGTTAGAACACAAGAGACCTCTTAACTGCCCAACATTGTACACCACACGGATCGAGTTTCCGCCATTTGGTAGGTGATACAGAGGCGGCCATGCGCCGAAACCCATGACTGGGGTGCTTGGTTACTATGGGTTTGAATGAGTCACAAATGGCTTAGTCACCGGGGCGAGCGTGGTTTATCGTATGCGTAAGAGTAGTGGTGAAGTCTGTCTGGGGGGAGAATATATTTCTGGGTCGCATAAGTGGTGTCGTATTAAGCGTCGTCTATAGTACATATTCTATTCTATTATTATCTGTAACAGATACGACAATTTTAAACTCCGTATCATACAGCAATTTTTTTAATATTTCTACAGTCTCCGTTATTTTTTTAGCGATATGCGTTGTACGAACTAGTCTGTTGTACGGTAATTAGAGGAGTCTTCATCGTTTATGTGGTCTTATAACTGAGCTATGTGCTAGTTTTTCTTTCTTTCTGTATGCGATGTAATGCCCGAAACGAGAAAGAACAGTATCCTTATCTATCGATCTATCTATGTCCGCCAACCTATATCTTATCTTCGGTCCCACTCTCCTCCTCCTCTCTTCCATTCTCCACTCCCTTTCTCTCTCTCCTCTCTTTCGTTGTTCTTTCTTCCACATTTCTTTTCCCGTCCTTTCGTTTCCCTCACCGTTCTCTCGTCGCGGACTGCAAAGCGAGTGTGCGTCGCGTCGGCTCCACTTC
>NW_020869539.1:836279-837323 GCF_003789085.1 Penaeus vannamei | reverse complement strand
AGAGAGAGAGGGAGGAGAGCGAGAGGAGGGGAGAGGAGAGGGAGAGATGGAGAAGGAGAGAGGTGAGAGAGAGAGGAGGGGCGGGGTGATGGGGGGAGGGGAGAGAGGAGAGAGAGAGAGAGAGGAGGAGAGGAAGAGAGGGAGAGAGAATGATAGAGGAGCGTGAGAGAGAGAGAAGATGAGAGAGGAGGAGAGAGAGAGGGACCACTGGAGGGAGGAGGAGAGAGAGAGGTGGGAGGGAGAAGAAAGGAGAGGAGATGAGGTGGTGAGGGGGGAGGAGAGAGAGAGAGAAGCGTTGTGGTGGAGGGAGAAAGGAGAGAGAAGGTGGGAGGGAGAAGAAAGAGGAGGGGGTGGGAGGGAGAGAGAAGAGAGGAACGAGAGAGGGGTGGAAAGAGCATGAAGAGAGGAGGGTGGGAAAGAGAGGAGAGATGAGAGAGGGTGGGGAGGGGACGAGGACGTCGACGGGTGGGAGAGAGAGAGAGAGAGAGAGAGAGGGTGGGGGGGAGGAAGGAGGGAGAAGGAGGGGAGAGAGAGAGGATAGAGAGAGAGGTGGGAGAGAGAGGAGAGTGCAGAGAGGAGAGAGAGAGGGAGAAGGGGAGGGAGAAGAGGAGAGAGAGAAGGGGAGAGAGAGAGAGAGAGAGGAGAGTGGAGGAAGAGAGAGGAGAAGAGAGGGGTGGGGAGAGAAGAGGGTCTGGGGAGAGAGAGAGAGGATGGGAGAGAGAGAGGAGGGTGGGAGAGAGAGAGAGAGAGCGAGAGAGAGAGAGAGAAGAGAGAGAGGAGAGAGAGGAGAGAGAGAGAGGAGAGAGTAGGGGGGAGGAAGAGAGAGAGAGAAGGAGGAGGGGAGAGGAGAGAGAGGAGTGGAGGAGAGAGAGAGAGAGAGACGAGTAGGAGGCGAGAGAGAGAGGAGAGAGGAGGGGGGAGGGAGAGAGAGAGAGGAGAGGGTTTAGGAGGAAGGAGAGAGAGAGAGGGTGAGAGAGAGAGGAGAGGAGGAGAGACAGAGAGGTGAGAGGAGGGAGAGAGATAGGGTGGAGGGAGAGAAGAGGA
>NW_020869539.1:813779-831279 GCF_003789085.1 Penaeus vannamei | reverse complement strand
AAGTAGAATAGCAGCACCCAATATGGCGCTAGGTAACAGTAGTATTACAAACCGTGGGCATTGAGGAGGGAGTAGTAGTAGTAGTGTTCAGTCATGGTCAAAGGAGAGCCTGGCATCAGGGAACCAGGGAAATTGAAATCGGTGGACTAACTGATAAAGGGACAAGCCTCATTGCCCCCAATTAAGGTACAAAATCGTCATTATTTTCTATGGTAAACCTGGAATATGTTGGGGAGAGAAAGGTTCACCCCGGAGAGTTCCCTTGAGGGATAAGGGCTAAACAACTAAACAGGGGAATACCGTGACCATGGCCTTTCGTCCCTCCAAGTTCCAACACATCTTTCACACGTCTACAGGAAGTGGACAGTTTAAGGGGTTGGAGTAGAAGCGGAAAAGAAAGGGGAAAGAAGGCTGTGCAAAGTAAGTCGAGTCAATGGCTGCCCCCCCCCCCCCCCACACGCACGCACGCCCACACCACCCACCCCCACCCCCACAGAGACTTGACTAGTTGCTGTCAAGATGAAGAGATTGCCTTAATTCTCTTTATGTTCATTTATCCTGGGAAGCTCAGGAGCAGATATATTCCATCTGACTTTGCACTTTTACTTAATTTCAAGTTTTAAGATCCGTTTTGTACTCAAACAACTATGTTTGTGGTAAGATTTTTTCTCTTATTTAGGTGTTGTAAAGTTTAGCAGGCATTACACTTTAATGTCTGTTTCAAATATGTGATTTGGTGCACATATGGGCCCACCAACATACATTTAATCTCTTTCTCTCTCTCCTATTCATAAATATTAAGTATTAGTATTTCATTACTAACTCATGAAGGATAATAAAACAATATTCAATTGCTAAGATAACATATATCTTCTTTTTATAACTTCGTCATAGGTTTATTTCTTTTCACTTAAAGGCCTTGATATAATATATTCCTGGTTAAAGTTCCATACATCACTTTCCCAACGATGACATCAGAGTTTTTACAATCTCCTCCTTGAGACTCTCATCATCCCTGTTCGACTTTGAGAGCTGCAAAGAAACAACATTTATATTAAAAGCTCCCATTATATAGTTTATAGGTAAGCTGAGATATAAAATAATAGAGTAATAATAATAATGATAATAATGATGATAATAATAATAATAATAAAAGAAGTCCTATACAGGTAAGCCTACTTACTATATCTGATTGAGTTCATCTTTTCACTTATAGGTAAACGGATATTTCTTCAAAAAAAATCCTTTAAAACATGTTAGTTTATGAAGCTTCTTAATTAAGCTTCACAAGACTTTTCTGTCTTGCAAATAGATGGTTTTCAATGCAATATGACTTTCAAGCGCAAAGCAAGCCATTGTTATCAGAATATGCACTCTAAATTTGAGACTATACGCTCATAAAAAATATAATAATCAGAATATATGTTCTCTTATTTAAAATATTATATCATGTACAACAATCTTTATGTTCTTTACAGTGCATATAGTTAAATATACAAAAGTTAATCCTGGTTTGACGACTGAAATAAATTATATCAAATGAGATACCTGACCATGAATGTTAAAACTGTACCACAATGGTCTGATGTTACTGTACACTAACTGCATTCATATTTCATGGCTGCTTTTTTAAACTGTTTAATAAGAAAGATTGGAAACATAGTAAGATGGTGGGTGATATGAGAAAGGGTAAGTAATGGAAGAATCACTTATTGTTTAATTTTAGAATTAAATTTTCATTTTGAAATTTGGGGACCACAAGAGGCTCAATTTCATAAGGACAAATTCTAGATGATATTTATGCTATATCTTCATCATTATAATCATTCTAGTCCTCATCATAATAATATGTACTATTTTCTGATATAACTTTATCATATTTAGATATTTCTCATTTATACTCACATTTACTAGGAACACATTCTTGTTGCTTCTTATTTGTTCTACCAAAGGAATTGGTTTTCCTTTCGGAATTGGAATTGTGGTGAGAACTGTGGAGTCAGGTTGAGCAAGAATCCTTTGTACACTTGTTACAAATCCTTGGCTAAACATTTCCATCTTTCCTATTTCATCCAATACTAAGACTTGAGGGGTAGAAGCCTGTAAAAAGATTATGTATATATAGCACAAAATTAAATGTTCCATGCTGATATATTGAAATTAATAGAAATTTTAAAATCACAATGACATACATTTTTTCAATACTCCTTTGGAGTCATCACAAGTTATCAAAATTTCTGAAAGTGTAAAAAACGGTAAGGGAAGGCAATTAAGAAGCCTTATATGTTTTTAAAAATTTCTTAAATGCTCTGTGGAAATCTATACATGAGAATGTTTTAAGGGGAGGTCTGCTTTTCAGATGTTAATGACTATGAATGTCCCCTCATCTATTCTGCTACTTCTTACATGTTTAATGGTGCTACTCAAAGTATTTCCCACAACAGTATCATCTTGTTAATGGGTTCTTATAACAGATCCATTAATATATATTTATATTGAATTATTCTGCTGCCTTCCATCTATTGAGTAACTTCTATAATGACGTATTACTATGAATGAAAAATTCATCAAAGTCTAGTATAGAAATAATGGATTTGAGATAAAAATCAATGTGAAAATTCATCAAGTCTAGTATCGCAATGACTCAGGTCACTACATTGCTTTTGCTGCTCTTCTCTACATGTGCTATGATACAACTGTTGTTCATATTGGATAATGGATAATAGAGTCAAGAATTAAGCCGCATGATGCAAATCTCAACATACTTTTTCTTTGGGGCTTCTTGGACTGCTTTAATATATCACCAGAAATCTGCTGTAAACTTCCACTTACCTGAGTTCGCAGAAGAGGCAGAACAAGGGATTCAAATGCTGGGACGTCGACCACATACTGACCAACTCTGCACTCCCTTCTGTTGCCATCTTGTGTTCTGTAAATTAGCTGTATCACTCTTCTGCATGCTAAACAGATTGACAAAATACAACTCTTTACGTAAACCTGTGTGTAAAATGTTTTTACACACATTACAAAACCATAAAGATGTGCCTTCACGACACAATTTATGCTAACATTAATGTATGGTATGTGCCAAAGAAGAAAAAGTTGTACAACATGTTCTAGGATGTGACTTCAGAGATATATAATGTTATGGAAATTAGAGAAACAGAAACCATAAAAAGTCATTTTCTTGATAAAATGTTAAGTGGAGAACTTAGCCAACACTCACATTCAAAGGACTGTAACCAGTACAGTATGCAAACAATGCTATTGCCATGGTGAAGGTACATTGCTTGACTTAATAAGTGAAAGTTAGCCATCTACGGGGATTGCTTGAGAAAGCAAAAAAAAATCTTGAAATAGCAAGAAAATTCTTGACATTTTGGGCAAGAAATTTCCCTGCTTAAAAACCCTATGATCCCTTGAGAATGTGAAGAATAACACATCAATAGGTACATCTCTATATTTTTATAAGTACTCACCAAAAATACAGCTGATATCTTAATAATACAAATGGAGTTACAAGAAATGGTTAAGTTTTGAATAGTAGCCACTTCAGATGCAGAGAAACTGACTGAATGACACATGCAAACATAATAAATTCTTCAATGTATTATTCTTTCATTACCATATATTCTATAAACAAATGAAGATATTCTAATATTATGAAAGAATAAGACCAATGTAATATTCAACAAAACTTCTCAAGAAAAGAACATGAAATCTGAAGTTACCCCAAGAAATATCACAGACTTAATCAAATGTTGCCTAAATACAGTAATTACATATAAAAATTTTGTACTTCGATTTTGTAGGAGTCTAAAACCTGATGTTCCTTGTATTGAATTTACAAGCCTTCTTTTTTTTAACTGAGTGTACAATAACATTCTCTTTGTATTTCATTCAAAACTTACTTGACCCTGGAAAGTATCCCATTCTTGCCGTCAAGGGTCACCACATCAAAACCAATCCTTTTGCCTCCTTGTCGCACTTCCTGGGTATAGAATCCATTACAAGGTACACCAGCATCTTTCAAGTTATTCACTAACTTTTGCACTAATGTTGTTTTTCCAACACCTGTAACAGAAGAAAAATACTCAAATACTCACTCTTATATAATCTTTCCATTTTACGTATATGATCTACTGCACAGATACAAGTGTCTGACTCTTCTTATCCATAATTAACTCTTTAGGATATTCAAAAAAATATATAGTATAAGTATATGTTAACACATGCATATGATAGTTAGCAATGCATATAACACAAAGAAACAATCAATCATATAATACATTACTGTATTATGAGTCATGAGAGTTACATTCTATCTATCTTATGCTTTGAAGGCTCAAGACCTATATATCTGATTACTCTTCAGCCTACATTACCTTTTGAAATCTCTGACAGTTTTCGAAGATCAAAGTATACCAGCATTTATACCTATCTTACTTAACTCTTTTTAGGTATGCTGAACTATGGGTTAAGATGCACGAGTACTGATTCCATATTCCAGTACATTGGACCTTCTATATCTCTATGGTAAGCTATCATTGAAAAGGGGAAAAAATACAAGCACTATCTTGCCACTATATTTAGGGGTGGGGAGGGGGAAGGGGTTAATGGCCTTTGCTTGAGCACAAAAAGTCATGGCAATTGCGTGATGCACTCCCTTTTGAGAATCACCCTTTGTTATCTAATTATTTCATTAATCTATTCACTATTATTATAACTATCTACTATTATGGAGAAATTACCACTTTCATTGGCATAACTATAAACTACTAAAACGTATGCAAATTCTATTCTAGCTACATTATCTTGAATATTAGACTTATTGTGCGTACATGCTTATAAAAAAACAACAACGAAAGAGAAAGTCAGCAAACTTAAATGTAAAAAATTATTCAAATACATATTAATAAGAAGCTTGTGTAATCGGCATGTTTTGGTTATGAACAATACTACAAGATATTCAAGAAAAACGTAAGAATCAACAAGGATCATGCACTTTTCATGATTGATGAAACTCCTAGAATCAATATTTCTGGTTATTAATGCATGACAATTAATAATATTACCAGGAGGTCCCGTTATAGCCACGTGCTTGTATGACATTATGTTCCTGCCAAAGCTGCAGTCTTCATTAATGTCAAAGAAAATGACAGACGACTGATGGTAAACTATTTTATTTCCGAAATATAGTTAGTTGGGCTTCATATTACATTAAGAATGGGTGATTATGGTAAATGCTATCATCATAATTTTTCTTTTATTAATATCAGTTCGATTGGCATTATTGTCTTTTAATCTTAATTACTATTTTCATCATTCATATCATAATGATACTTACATTTGAAAGGAAACTTCGTAAAAAAAATGAGGAGATGCTTTATTTATACTAAGGTTCTATGTATATAACTTTATTGATTCCCAAACAAAAGTTAACAAAGAAATCTATATATGTATTCAGAACTTAGCAAAAATTATAATAATCATCCGGCATGACTTAATAAGACGAACCTACATCTTATTCTCCAACTTTCTTAAATTTACATGTCTCCTACTTTATTTGCACATCATGTATCTGTTTCTCTTCCTCTTTTATATTATCTAATTCTCATGTTATCTCTGATCTACTTATAGTCGGGTCGCCTCCAATAACACTACGGGAGACGTGAGCTGATAGGCCTTCACGTGGGTTTGTATATCTCACTAAACATTAGGTAATTCAGTTGTTAATTAAGGAATGTGGTGTTTGTTGGGACATCGGGGAGTCATAGGAGAGTCGGGTTTTGCTTTTGATACTATTTGATTGTGAAGGTTTAGCCGATAAGTAATAGTGATATGCAGAACACTAATGTGACATGTTATAATACGTAGAATTTTGTGTTTATGCCGGAATGGTTCGCCGGTATCAGTAGGTGATGAACCAGCTGTACCTAGGTTTGTATCGTTATGTCATTTCATAAAGGTTTTATGAGCCAACTCCGCCACTACCTCGTACTGCATATTATCCAAATAGGTCATGTCTTACTGACTATACATGGAGGTGGTTTGTACATGGAGGTGGTTTGTTGACCTTTGTCAGAGCAGAGACCAAAGCGTTGCATCATGTGATCCAGTTAAGTTTTTTTTTTTTTTTTTTCATAATATATGTCATCCTTAATTTGTGAAATCCAATTTATGATGTATTGAATAATTTTGGTCCTTTTATAAGGCAGTGTCATCAACATCTTGTTATATATAATTACAAAGTAATATTTTGGCACCAAGTTGATTAAAGAACCAAAGTTGACATTGCAGAGAGCCTATTATGTAGAAGAGAGCATTTGATATAATCTCTTCCTTTTAATATGCATGGTATGCTTTATGATTACAAATGTGATTTACATTTCATTGTAAATGTTAGCATTGGAAAAACATCAGTAGGTGCAAGTTACTGAGAGCAATGCATGGTATGCTTTATGATTACAAATGTGATTTACATTTCATTTCATGCACAGAGAAGGGGAAATAGACCGCTCTTATAGAACATGAGAAATATAGCAAAACACAATGTCGGTATAGTTGCAGTGGCTTCATATTTACAGCAAAATGACAAAAATATTTGCTCCCTATCACCAGTCAGAGATGAAGACCACAACACCCTTACACTACCAGAGTTCTTAATGTCCATTTTCTGTTAGTTGGCACAATAAAGAGAGGGTACAAGGGGGCTTGCCTCTTAGTCTAGGGAATGAATAGAAGGTAGGAAAAGTTACGTTGAGTGCTTGGGTTCACAGGACACCCTAGTTTTGGGACTTAGTCTCTGAAGGGTGCATCGCACCTGATAACAGTTAATCATCGAAAAAATAGAAAATGCTATATTATGAAGACTAATATCACGTAATTGCCTTTCAGGTGCATTTATTTTTTAAACAATGTCGGCGTTGTTTCGTAAAGTATCACAAGTTGCTGTCATAGGAACAGCTACAAGTATAGGCTGGCTCCTAGGCTATAATAGATCACATGAGAAAGGGGGGGCCAACTTCCCAGCCATTGAGACAGTCTCAGCAGCAAGTTATCAAGGTAGCATTGTTAACACACAAGTACCAGATGTTGTTCCTGTGCCTTCTCCAAATGCGCCACGAATAGCACAGGTAACTCTTAGTAATATTTGTAATAAAAGTATTTAAAGTTCTTAGAATAATCATAGAATTTTTATTTTTCTGTATATGGAATTTCATTATGCTTTTCATTAATTTTACAGCTTAATATATGATTTTTACATTATGAATTGAATAAGTGAATAAGTTTTGAATTCATCATTGTCCTTTTAGTGTATATAACTACAGCTTTTTTTTCAGATCATGCGATTTGGTTTTCCAAGTTTATCAAATGTAAGATCATTGAATGACTATGTTTTGTCATACGATACAAGAAATCGCATCCCATACTGGGTCTGTGAACACCTGACAGCAGAAAATGTAGCCAAAAATCCTAATGTTGACCGAGCCAAGTGTGACTTTCATGAAGATACTTCAGTTCATCAGTACTTCAGGTAAGCTACACACAGAGATTGAGTGAGTGAGTGAGTGAGTGAGTAGGCCTAAGTAAGTTGGAATAGGAATGGGGTATGGGAGATGGGAATTGGAGCAGTGAGATTGGGAAGGAGAGGTCAGGAGAGAAGGAAAGGGAACAGGGGTTGGAGAAAGGAATGGTGAAGGTGAGAGAGCAGAAGAGGGAGAAAGGGCATTAGAAGGAATGACAGTATGGAAAGGAAAGGGGCCAATTGCAGGAGAGAGGGCAGAAGGAGTGAGGGCAAGAGAAAGAGACAGGGTAGAAGAAGAAGAGAGGGCAGGAAAAAGAGAGAGGGAATGTGGAAGAGTTCAGGAAGGTAAGAGAAGGAGGAAGAGGGGGAATGAGAGAGAGGGTAGGAGAGGGAGAGAGGGCAAAAGAAAAAGAGGGATCAATAGTAGAAGAAGGGGAGCATGAGGAAGAGAGTAAGAGGAGCAGAAAGGGGTAAAGGGGACAAGTGAGGGAGAGAGGGCAAGAAAGAAGCAGAAGAAGAAAGAAAAAGGAGGAAAGAGGGGAGAAAAGAGAGGGCATTGGAGGAAAAAGGAAAGGGGAAAGCGAGGGAAATTATATGATTTTGTATCAGTTATACATTGAGTGTACATTTCTCAGCTGTAACCAATTGATAAAGCTTTTATATATGTACTCAGCAGTCTGACCCATTTTTTCTAATTTCACTATCTCTTCCTTTTATAAGATCAGAAAATCGTGATTACAAAGGGAGTGGTTTTGATCGAGGACATTTAGCTGCAGCTGGTAACCATCGCCGATCTCAGGAGGATTGCCATGAAACCTTCCTCCTTTCTAATATGTCACCACAGGTAAGATGACTGCATACTGATTTTTGAACGGGTTACTCTCCTAACTTTGTTGCTACAGAAAGGGGGTTATTGCAGGGACAAAAGACTGAGTGATTGCAGCATTCTGTACTTTAAGTAATTCTTCCAGATGGATTCTTCAGGTGATGTGTTATCCACTAGTGATAGAACTGATCTAGGTACCTTCTACCCCCCTGTCCTTACTGATGTGAGAAAGATGAAAGCACAGGTAAAGTGAGCAGGATATGTAGGAACTTTGGTATTTGTAGAGATGTTATAACCCAAGGATGAAAAAAGAAAGAAGGTAATACTGCTCCCATACTTAAACAAAAAAAAGGTATAGACATGGTTTCATATGCACTAGCAGGAACATGAGTTTTACTGTAAAGCATTATTGGGAGGAAGCATGATTCTTTTTTGTTCTTTTGGCAAATATAAGGAATGGTAGAAATAAATGTTAGTAGTCTTGTATTTGTTTATCAGTGTTGTATTTCAAATAAGTAATAAGTTATTTGACTTCATAGATCTGTATTATAGAAGATTTATACAGATATTTTACTCTCTATCCCTGTATGCAGTTAAGGCTATAGAGCAGCTTAGCGGAAAAGAAGAGAAAAAAAAAATGTGCTCTCAACACTTCCCTTTAGGAGCCAGGTTGAATAAAAGGTTCTGGAACTTGAATCATTACGTATTCCTCATCTGCATCTTTTCACAAATGTGTTTTAGTATAACTGAGTACAGTATTATGAGAGCCTTTGGGGCAAAGGTTTTGTGATTATCAAGGGCATGAAGAATAACGTCTTAAGAAATGGTTGTTAAAAAAAAAAAGTTGCAGTAATTAGGTGAAAATGAAGAGGTCAACAGGTTGGACTTTTAAAAATTTTCCCATCATATTATTGGTCTATGCCATGTTCTCAGATTTTTTGGCATTTTCTTCAGAATAGATAAAAAGCCTTCATTTTTTTTTTTATCTTCCCACTTGACAACATTAAACGTATTTTTCTGTTTATGCTAAAATAATTATTTATTACCATTCATTCATTCCTAAACGATGCCACCTCTGTCACCGATGATTAGATCAGGGATTGCACTGTAGGCACCTTAGAACAGAATAGTCTTCTAACATCTGTTTATTTTTTTCAATAAACACTTCAAGGGTATTGGTTTTGCAAGAATTATGGAAGAACAGGGATTAAAAAAAGCCAAAAGAATTGAAATTACTTAGAAAAAAGTTGGATATTGTTGGTTTGTCAACATTGCAGAAACTGCTAATATATAACAAAGTTCAAATATACATCTTCATACACAATGGTAAATTAACACATTTCAGTCTTTTATAAGGATGACTATTTCAGCAAGATATTTCAAATTTGGGTGTTCTTAATAATTTTTCATCTTATAGATCACTTGTCCTTATTTTATTCTCTTTATTAAGCATACATAGATAAAGCAATTGCCTTATTTTATCCTTGAGGGGTTAAGACTTCATTAAAAGAATACAAGATTTGTAAGTTATTCTTTTCAGATTTTCTTTCCAAAGCCTATAGTTTACTGCTTTACAAGTGTCAGTTTTCAGTACTAACCAATGTTTTCTTGTTAGACCTATCTTTAGATATGCTTATTGCCTTTTTTCAGTTTTCCAATAAGATAATTTACATGAAGTAGATATATAGAATGTGTGCAGCTGTTCATAATAATACTATTAATATATATGATATTGTGTTTACTTAACTTGTGCATTAATACACTATGTTCCAAGATGATATTTTGCATTAAGTATAAAGGTTCTCTGCAGGTAGGAAGAGGATTTAACCGGGACAAGTGGAATGATGTGGAGCAGTATTGTCGACAGTTGACAAAGAGTTATGCCAATGTTTATGTATGTACTGGACCTCTGTTCTTGCCAAGGTAGGTTATCTATTGAATTGCTTTAGATTTTCAGTTTTCTTGTGGATCATTTTGGCAAAATTAATCTATGTAAGAGTTGGCAGATGTTATATTTGTGAATGTTGTGTCTAGATTTTTTAATGTTGTGTAAGTTTAATTTGTCACAATTTAATTTCTCTAGTGGCATACAACTTAATTGAGAGAGAGACTTCTGAGTGTTTTCTTTGTAGGATACTTTCACAATATATATACTTAATTTCATTTCAAAATTTGTGAATTAATGACCTCACTTGCAGAAAATGAAACCTTTTTGTTTCATATTCACTTACTTTTTTATAACAAATTGAAGTATGCTGTAGCTGTTACTTTTGCAAAATATAAAAGCTTTTATTTTGATATTTGTTTTGGAAGAGAACATTGTAATAATTGTAATTCCTTTATAGACGTGAAGAAGATGGCAAACTTTATGTCAAGTATCAAGTGATTGGCCAGAATCATGTTTCAGTCCCAACCCACTTCTATAAGGTAAAACTGTATATACTTTTAAGTCCCATCTTTTGTCTTTACAGTATCATGGCCTATACATTTTTATGCACTTTCACCCTCTTTTTGGGCAGGAAGTTCCCAGCTTATGTTTGCTAAATGGCATAGAAATTATTATAGAAAGTAGTAGTGGTGGATAGTTTCACAATAATTTTTACTTGTGATATGATGGCCAATCCTGGTATTCTAGAGAAAAAGAATATATTCATATTTTTGATGATAGCTGTAACTATTCCAATAATTTAAAGTTAGAGATAGGTTCCTCTTACAGTATTTTGTATATGCAATTATATGTGTATATTTATAAATGATATTCAAAAAATTTATGATTTAAATACAGTTGCTTATATTTGTATATTTTGAAGGACAACTCGTAATATTCCCATGGTTTTAAGTCTTTTTCAGTACTTGTTTATATATTGTAATCAAGTATATATATGTAGTCTATATCTAAAATTTGTTTTAAAAGCAACTATCTAAATTTTTGTATCATTCTCTACAGATTATGAATCCATGCACTTGTCTGAAAAAAAAATGTATGATTCTTCCTTCAAGCACTTTTTCCTTTAATTTTTAGGTAGTTGTTTGTGAAAGCAGTACTGGAGAACTGGACCTGGAGAGCTTCCTGTTACCAAACGTGGAGATTGATGATAGTGTACCTATTGCATCATTCCATGTAAGCAGAGTAAAATTTTCTTTGTTATCACCTGGTTAATAGTAAGATCATTAACCCATTGGATCTGGTTGTGTCACGGAAATCACAGTCCCGAATATATGGGCAGTGGGTTATGTAAACAGCCATCATCTTGAACTTGTGGTGCATGGGCCGGGCGCACGCGATCACACATGAGCGCTGACAAAACTGTGCTTCCCCTTTGCAAAGTTATTTTGTGTAAACTTTTTTAGCTTTTTGCCATTTCCCAATGTCCATATTTGTCTTTTAATTTGCTTTATCTAGATGGTAATAGCTTATTTTCCTTGCACAGACTTCATATCACCTCTCTATGTAGTAAAAAAAGAAACATGGAAAATTTGGTTATTTTTGTTACATATCTCATTTTTTCATAATCTTTAATTTTTTGTAATGCAACCTGCACTGCCAGTCACATCGGTAAGGAATACAGTGCACAGCATGGAAATAGTGTCCTTCCTGGAGCTAGCACTCTTCTAGTCACAGCTTCTGCACATTACCTTCCACATTCGTATGTTGATGGGAATAATGCTAAAGCCCCCTTCTAAGCGCCAAATGAGTCAAATCACACTCCAAGAGGTTTGTGCACTCGTGGTGAGGCTTTTCCGTCACCCATTTTCCCAGATGAAGGCATGTTCATATCACCCTGCCCTCGACCTAGATTTTTCTATGCATATATTTTATGCAGTTCAGTTTCAGTTGGTTTTCTATGACGGACCATAACGTCATCCGGATCTTAGGGATTAATAGCACTGGGGATTTGTATGCATATATTTTATGCAGTTCAGTTTCAGTTGGGTTTGCCTTTGAATATGAATAATATATAATTTTCATTGCTTCAAACGATATTTGCAGTTTGCAAGTTAATACTCTTGTCATTCATTTGAGCATGGGAATCGAATGTGCATTTTGTTCAGAAAAATAGTAAGAAACGTGAAGAGGAATAAATGATTTTTAGTATCATTTATCGTTAAATGTTATTTTCTTTACCTTTTCCAGGTCCCACTAGAAACTATTGAAAGAGCATCAGGCCTCCTTATTTTTGATAAACTCAGTCAAAAGAAATTCAAGAAAATTAATGGTCAGAAGGTTGGATGGTTTTAAGACAAGACGTTGATAATGACTCCTTTGGCAGTGTGTATTTTTTTGTGAAATTTATTGAATGTTATTTGATGATGTAGAATTCAAATTGATGTTATGAAGATATTATCTAAAGATGTACAAAATATTAGTAATTTTAAAAATTTGTTGCTAAATAAAGTCAAACTTGTTAATGCTACTTTCCTTACGAAAAAATGTTCTCAGCGTAATGACCAGTTTGTTTTATATTTAAAAACAAGTGCTACATAATCGCCTGTATAAAATTCTTTTGAAATTGTTAATTAGATTTTTGATGGTTTACAGATCATTATTAATATTTTAACTGATGATATTATTGCTATTAAAGATATTAAATGTATAATTAGAAAAATGGAAGAGAATTGTCATTTAAGTTTTTGTCGCAGTTGTTATAGTCATGTATTATATATCCTTTTTTCTGTTCTTCCTTTTACATAATATAATTTTACCTGCACATTTGTAAATAGTGTAAATATTGTTACTATGTTTTCCAGTAATAAAAAGTGAATGTTTTTTCTTAGTATTATACATAGTCCTGAAATATGTGAATCTACATTGCTATCTTTTTATTTTATTTGAAATTTGAATGATTTACTTTTTGAGTGGTTGAAATATGTGTGAAGGTAACTTTTCATATTTTATTTGCAATGACTTCATATATTATGAAATAAACAAATTTGATAAATATCTGCTTGTGTGTAAAGCCTTGAATGTGCTGCTTTGTACAATAAACTATATCTTTAATGCATAAGGCACACTAATTGTAAAGACAGCTTGGCAAAAGAAAACTGAACGCTCTAGTCCAAAGAGATAAGAAAATCAAAGTAAAAAAATCACAAACGCTTTTCTGGTTCTAGTCTCTCTCTAACATGGCAATGGCAGATCACGTGGGAAGACCTCTGCTTTAGTGTGATGAAGTGTGATTCCACAAAATGACAGTATATGATGCACAGAAATATGTGAATAATTGTAAACATGGTTGTACTAAAAAAAAAAAAAAATGTCTGCAGAATTTTAACTTAAGTTTTGGTATTTTTTCTATTTTTCCTGTCTCAGTCATAAATATCAAGATATCCAACTTACAATACTGATAAGGTTCACAGCATTTATCAACATATAAGGACTGCAATCTGCTCCAAAATGCTAGGAAAATAATTCTGGAATGCTAACTACAGGATTTACATGTGTGTGTGTGTGTGTGTGTGTGTGTGTGTGTGTGTGTGTGTGTGTGTGTGTGTGTGTGTGTGTGTGTGTGTGTGTGTGTGTGTGTGTGTGTGTGTGTGTGTGTGTGTGTGTGTGTGTGTGTGTGTGTGTGTGTGTGTGTGTGATATATTCATAGATACATATAATCTTCCGTGGAACTGGGGCTCATAGCAGCATCCAGCTTTCGCTGAACGGCAATCGTTCATGGCGAGCCGTTAAGTAGATCCTCGGCTCCGTCTTTAGTTCCTCACGACGTCTGGTCAAACTGCCCAAGCCACGACTTCACGAAAGATTGTTTCGTGAAGAGAACCTGATGGGCAGGGTCATCTGCAGGAAAACAAGCTAGGTGCACGTATATCCATAGTTGGCAGTCACGAATTGTGCAAGTAACAGGTCCCATGTAGCGTTGCCGATGTATATAAGTTTCTTGCCGATGTATACAAGTTTCGTCTGCTATACGAACCAAAAAGGCGCACGAAGTAAACAATGCGAACTTGCGGAACACACTTCGCAGCTCTTGCGAACCAAAAGTTTGCCTGATCGGTATTTTACCTTTTACGGTTAATGTCGAAAATGAAATGCCATAACTGTTTGATTTTATTTCTTTATAAATCTTTTTCTATAGTATACCATAAACGTGTGTAACACATATTTCATCAGTGCTGCATGACCTTTGATGTATCACTATATGTTAAATACGCCGTTAGGGACTTAAGATGCAGACACGGCAGTAAATTTTCAGTAAATAACAAAATAGAAGCTGGGCCCATGGGAAGTACATAGTCATCACCTGGAAATCGATGATAGGTTTTATTTACAAATTTACCGATATTTATTTGCAATTACACCACTGCCATATTTTTTTTCGTAAGTTAACCCAAAATTGTTAGTCTCACGGTGTAGCCATCGGTTGGATAGAAGGTTTTTCCAATTGTACCTTACGGTCCGGTGTAGGGCAAAAGGCATCGAGCCGCGACTCCAAGGCACTAGATAGCGTCCTGTTTTCGCTTCTATAGAGCGAAACTGGCAGTATCAAAGTCTTGGTAACATAATCCTGCATAGGTTCCGGTACCTCCAAATACTGTTATTGAGTAAGTTCATGGCTCCTGCTGCCAGACCAATCCGTCTGCTGACTTCTTGGTCTTACAGACCAGAGACATGGGGTGCACTACCAACGTATGTAAAGCTCACTGTGACTTCAACGTTCTCGCCCCAAGCATGTATCCTGAATCTTGGTCTTGGTCCAGGAGATCTCTAAACCCAGGGGTTTCGTCTCATTGCTGAATGCATCAAGAGCCGCCACCAGAAATTCCAGAGACTTAAGAGTGCATAGCAACATTCTCGGCAGAGGACCGTAACTTTGACATTGCTCAGTATTGCTCCACAGTGACTTTGGATAATAGCTCTGCCTATAAGGATACAGCCTTGCCTCACTCCTCAGCTAACAGGAAAAAAGTTCGACAGACCTGAACCACACTTTACAGCACTTTCAGTATCAGTACATAGGCTAGCTGTCAAACCAATAATCCGTGACGAAATTCCCCTATGTCTCAGGATCTCCCATAGCGATTCACGATGCACCGAGCCAAATTCCTTCTTGAGGTCGATGTAGGCTACAGCCAGCCCATGGCCAAAATCCTGACGGCATTCCAGAGACTCCAAGTACTTGGATAGTCTCTTGCGGACTTAACAGGAGTGAATCCAGACTGCTCCGGTCTTTGTAGGTGGTTGCAGATCCGTTTCAGAAGAATGTGGGCGGAAACCTTGCTTAGTATGCTAAGTAGTTTGATGTCACGCTAGTTGTTACAGTCCCAACGATTCCCTTTCCCTTTCTAGAGAGGGATCACCACACCTTTCAACAGATCCGGGGGAATGGAACTGGACTGCCAGATAGCAGCCAGAACAGTATTCAAGAACCCCCAACCTTTAGCAATTCAGCAGGGATATTGCATATCCTTGCAGCTTTCTCATCCTTCAGCTTAGAGATCACCTCCCTCACCTCTGTCAGGGTAGGAGGTCCCCCACTGATGGGTGGGTCCGGCACAAGGATTGACACCGCTTTTGTCCACACTAACTGCTTGAGGGTACATTTGCTCATAATACTCAGCCCAGTGTTCACGAACCTCAACATGATCTAAGATGATCTGTCCGTCTACTGAGTGGACTGCAGTCATCTGGAAGGAGGGCTTGGGTCTCAGTTTTCTGAGGGCTTGGTAGCCAGGACAAAGATAATTTACTGAGAAATGTCCTTCAGCCTATTCAGCAAGGTTCCTGTTGGACTGGTCCCTTCTCAGTAGTGACCGAGCCCTGCGCACCAAGAAATGGCGCAAATCCCAATTCCTATTCAGGTGAGCCATACGACACACATCTGTGGCATCCAGTGTCTCCAGTGAGATGAAATTCTGCCTTGTCCTTAGGCATTCGCCAATGGACTCTTGCACTGTATAAAGTGTTTCATGCTTAAAGGGATCCCATTGAGCTGCAGGGTCATCAGGTTTTCAAGCACTGTAAGCCAATCAGAGTTTGATGCAGCGAACCTCTGTACACACTCTTCTTCCCTTAGTCTGTGCATGTGAAACACCTTGGATGACTTTTGGAGAGATGGAGGTTTTGAAGGGTCGCTACAACCAATCTATGGTCAGTACCACAGAACTCGGATCACCAGCAAGCGGTAACAAATATGAGGTTGATCTCCTGGGCCACAGTACCCTTATCGTTATACCAAGTCCAGCGATATGGATGTGAAAGCTGATGCTAGGAGCCAGAATTCCTCAATCTCTGGGACCATGCAAAGTCCCGGAAAAGGAGGCTATTCTTGCTACTGAGATCAGCTCCTGAACCATGGGTACCGACAGACATCTCGTAGCCAGCTCAATCACAGTGTTGGAGTTGCCCAGTATAGAAATGCGAATGTCTCGCTAGGGGCATTTGTCTGCCACAAATGTGAATTTGGCATAAAACGCCTCTTTTTCATTGAGCTTGCAAACATTGGTAGGAATGTACATAACAATAAGAAACACAAATCTAAAAGCATGCTTCAGTCTCAGTGTCATAGTACACTTATCCCCCGGAGAAACCTCTACTAAGGTTGAAGTCAGCTGGAGATGGCTATGGCTTCTCCCTAGACATGGTGACCATCTCCCCGGCGTGACCAATAATAGGTGTACCCACCCATACTGATTGTGCCGCTACCACGTCTTCTTATCCCTGAGAGGCAGCCGCCACAACTCCCAATCACTTCAGTCCCTCAATAGCAGGGCTAATCGTTCATCTTGCAGCAAAAACCGGATGTTACAAGATCCCACCTGGATAGGCTGCCAGAGGTTAAGCCTCGGCAGTCGCTCCGGATGGACGCCACCTCTGCCACCCCTGCCGACGGTGCCACATATAAAGTGCGGCAAGCTGTGGGGCCCAACGCCCGCATATGGGATTCCCTTGAGCTTTGCCTCACAGGCCTTGCATTGAGTTGGTGGCTCCCGAGGCGCTGACATGACGGGGTTGTATGTGGTACAGAACCAGGGTGATCGGTTATGTAAAGGTATTCTGAACTACCTGATTCCCCCTAACGGCCGTAAATTCATGCAAGATAGCACACCGTGCCATAAAGCCCAAGGCAAGATGGAACTTCAGTATGTTGTTTCTAGTCAAGAAATAACCCGGATATGAATCCCAGTGAAGAACTAATGAA
>NW_020869539.1:803779-808779 GCF_003789085.1 Penaeus vannamei | reverse complement strand
AACACCAAAAAAAACACATCCCCACAGACCCCCACCTCCCACCCCCAAACACCCCCATCTCTCTCACACGCAAAAATTATTTCCATTCAAACGAAATTTAGTGCGAACTGACACACCTTTCCACGCTGATCGACAGGTTCACGAATTTCTTCCAAAAGGCCCAGAAATTACTTGGCAGACCGTGGCAGCGTGGGACAGCGACTTCGATATCCTTTCCAGAATTCCTACAGTACGTTCTCGAAGAATCGGTAGGTTGTCGCTTGTGTTGAATGGTCTTTAAATTTGTGTTTTTGCGTTTATATTTGAAGAGAATTTTGATACTACTATTAATGCTGATGCTATTACTACTACTACTATTACTACTTCTTCTTCTTCTACTACTACTATTACTACTACTTCTACTACTACTACTACTATTACTACTTCTTCTACTACTACTACCACTACTTCTACTGCTACTATTACTACAACTGTTGCTAATGATAATGGCAATGATGATAATAATGAGGATGGTGCTATGGTAATAATAATAGTAATAATAATGATACTATTTTTTGCAACTAATAATGATTATGTTGATGCTGGTAGTCCTGATGCTGATAATAGTTGTAGATGTGGTAATAATGACGATGGTAGTGATAATATTGATAACAATAGTAGTAGTAGTAATACTAATACCAATGCTTATCCTAATAATAGTAATGATGGTGATCATATATTCCTGTTGTCTATCTATCTATCTATCTATATCTATCATATATATATTCATGCTACTTTGATATAATTTTATACAATTTTCATTTCATATACTGTCTTGAGAGCCAACAAAGGCACGTACCTGGCTTCCTTGGATTAAGTAACTGGACACTGTCTGATATTACACCCTCACTTTACGTTATACTTTAAATAGTAACGCTAACGATAAAAGAACTATACATATTTATGTCTTAGTCATGGGCTTCTACAAGATTATTTTAGTTTTTAAACATAAGAGGTCTATTATGTGCAATAAAGACTTGCATTCATCTTGTACCATTTACTTCATTTCGCACAAACTGCATCGTAGTTTTTTTTTTTTACATCACATGTTAATTTTTTGTCACCCCAAGGGCCACATTTGGTCCACGGGCCAAGAGTGGATTATAGCCATGATAGATCACTGAAATCATCATTATTATGATAATAATAAATGATAATATCCATTATTATGCCTATTTGTAGTAATGTCACTTTCATCATCATCATCGTATTTTTATTATTATTAGGTTTTATTATCACTATTTTATTATCATTATTATGTGTTATCATTGTTTTCATTATCATTACTATGACCATTCCAGTTCAGTTCAGTTAGATTTGCGGTCTAGCTTCGCCCAGGCCTTTTCTCATGAGTGGCCCGGCCTGTGGCAGGTATTTCTAGCTCTCAATTTGCTTGTTTGAATATTCTAATTTTGATGCTTATTCCAGAGTGTTTAAGGACTAAACAGTAGCATTATTAATCGTCAATCTCTTGTTTTACATAAATATAAAATATTCGCAATTACCTAGAAGAAAATGCAACTTACACTTTAAGGAATACAACCACGCACGCACAGACACTCACGCAATTCCATTCCTTTCACACATCACATTATTTTCTGAAGACCTACAATGATTACAGCAGCAACACCAACACCACCACCAATATTGATAATAATAATAATAATAATAATAATAATAATAATAATAATATATTATATTATTATTATTATTATTATTATTATTATTTATTATCATTATTATTATATATAGAGAACAAACTAATCATGCGAAACCAATAATATTGACCTATTTGTAACACGTATTTAGAAAAGCGGACTGAGCACCATGAACTGCCACTGGCGTCCCATCCACAGCGTCTGCCTGCCTTGTACCGCAAAATACAAGTACATCATGAAACTAGAAACCATAGAAGAAGACTTGGCGTTCCTCAAAGAAGAACTGGATATCAGGGAAATGAACGTGACTTTGAAAATGAATGTAAACAAGAAGCAGGAAGGTCGAACTAGTGATGATTATTTCAGAGGTCTTCCTGTCGATCTGCTGGCGGGAGTGAGACGTCTCTATGAGTACGATTTCACTCTCTTTGACTATGCAATACCTGACTATTTGGAGAACATAGGCTAGCGAGGGACGTAATGGTTATTTGAATACGTTTTCTAAAAATCTACATATTGACAATTTTTACTTTTAAGGTGTTAAATGAGATTCAGATTTTAGTTTTTATCTTATTCCTAAGTAATTGTAATAGATGAAGTGTTTTTGTTTGTATTATAAATTTGCGTCGTAGTCAAGATATTTTCTCGTGCACATAATATTGTTCCTAAGAGACTAGGGATATTGGGGAATGCATAGACAAGTGATACGAGCGCAGTTACAAATTAGGCGCGCAAAAAAAGCTGTAATAACCCTCAGCACTAGTAATTTTAGCACACTACTTTCTACTTGTCTTTGAAGACAAGGCAAGCAAAAAAAAAAAAAAAAACGTTATTTTTGCTTTACTTGTCTTCAAAGATGCATATTCTAATATATAACAGAAAGAAAGTGTATCATAAAACATTATCTGAGCAAAAACGACCCTTGACTAGCGTGCAGTTCGAAACTCACGAAGTTCGCGGTATTACTATTGAGCTGTGCAAAACATACCTAGAAAGAATAATGCTAAAGGTCCCGTTATCCTGATGACTCACGCTTATTCGGGGTTCAAGTTTACTTTACAATTTCATCAATCAATCATGTCGTAGTCTATCGTAGCTTTAAAAAAATGGTTTTCGGAAAGCCGCGTGCAGGTTAGGTTATTAGGTTATCCGCTGTTGATTGTCTTTCATTTAGAGATCTGCCACTTCTATGTATTTTTAACCTTCTGTTTAACTCCCCTGATTGAACTATTCATTTTAATTATTTTTAGATCGGTGTGGCTATTTTTAGATCAGTGTGGCAGATTTCCCCTAGGTTGATTTCATTACAATTTGAATTCCCACCATAATTGGCATATATTTTTATTTACATTTCGCATTGCATGAGTTGTTTTTCTACTAATTGAAAGCAAATAGTGAAAAATGAACAATCACTCAGTTGATTAGAACGCTAGCAAGCAATATTGTTATATAAAAGTGTACAATCATACGTCTGGGAAGATTCATTGAAGAAAATTAAAAATAAATTATGTATGAATAACACTTCATTCTCATTCATACCCTTTCTAAAATTCTATTGTTTTCCCCATTTCACTTCACTTATTTGACTAATATTAGTAAACCACAATTAAAAATTATGTGCTTGTGATCCTCATAATTGTTTTTTTTATAATTTCTGAGCTCACTGTAAGTCTTTATGGAGTCCAGCCCTATGGTTTGAATATCGGACTGTTTAAATACTATTTGAATTTTCGTGAACACCGCCCGGAGGCCGCCTGTATCACAAACACGAATTTGTACGATTCCTCCTTTTGATACCTCAGGTTCTTGACCCCCCGCCCCAATGTTACTTCCATGTGTTCAGTAAAGGCAATATAATTAACCACAGCATTTGCTCATTAAAAAAATCCTTTCATTAAATCCTGATAATAAATAGGACGGACTTCTTTGAAGTGGGACAAATAAAATCCACAACTACGTAAAGGGCGCCATTGCAGGGGCTTTTGTAGAACCCTCGTCGAAACCCTGATTTTGGTTCGGCAAATTCATGCTAATAGCCACTGCATTGGAGATCGGCCATTTCAATAGCTACGTCCAGCGAAATGAACTGTATATAGTTTAGAATAAATCAATAAGTAACTTGTATCTACTGTTGCGGATTATTTGGTGCCTACTAACTGTCGATCACATTCATTATTCTCTCTCTCTCTCTCTCTCTCTCTCTCTCTCTCTCTCTCTCTCTCTCTCTCTCTCTCTCTCTCTTCTCTCTATCACCCACATAAATACACTCATTGTGACTGTCTCTTTCCCTTCATTACATGCGCTAAACCTTAAAAAGGATGCCACGAGACGTTTGTATAGCAAGATACAAACCTAATGGATTTTGTCTTAAGGGTGTAAACACTGAAATGCTTTCGATACCATTTCATATCGACCTCAAGCTTTTGGCTAATAACACAATTTAAATGAAAATGGTAAATTGGAATATATTCTGAGAAAGCACAGGGCGGTCACCTCTAATAGATTATGTTTTATTTTCATGAATGTGGTACATGTGTACTAATTTCATTGTATACCACGAAATGCATACTCTCTCTCTCTCTCTCTCTCTCTCTCTCTCTCTCTCTCTCTCTCTCTCTCTCTCTCTCTCTCTCTCTCTCTCTCTCTCTCTCTCTCTCTCTCCCTATTCCTCTCTCTGTCCACCCCTCCCCCCGCTCTCTCTCCTGTTCTGACGTTGTATTCTCTGCTCTGTATTACAATTCATGAATAGGAAACAACAGATCAGATAGAGAAAGAAACTGAGAGGGGGAGAGAGAGAGAAAATAAAACTGTAATGGGACCATTATATATTGCACACCCCTCCCTCACGATATTCTGTGTTCGTGGAAACCGAAAATTTCCACGGCATACACAACACTGATAGAAAACCTTAAGAGTTCCCACAAATACTCAATAACAACAGCATGCAATGTTTGTCTGTGTGAATTATGTGTGAATGAGAGAAAACTGAAGTCCCAGTGAGTTCCACCCTGGCCTCCGCGATTGCCTGAATGCCATGCGCAGAAGCCGAGAACGAGAGCACGCGGGAGGGAAGGTCATGCAGCCTGCCTCGTTCTGTCATGCGATCGACACTTTCCGCGGCGCCCTCCCGGCTCTGAACTCAAGCACGGTGACGTCCTTGCGCGTGAAGATGAAGTCCCTGCTCTGCTTGACGTCCTGCCTTCTAGCTTACGGAGCAGGTTAGTGATAAGATGAGATAAGGTGATCTTTTTATTTGAATAGAAGGCATGGGGCTCGGATTTAACGTAGCGGTGTAGTGACCAG
>NW_020869539.1:791279-798779 GCF_003789085.1 Penaeus vannamei | reverse complement strand
ATAAAGTCAAGTCTTTTAGAACTGGCCCCCCGCTGAGCAAACCATCCTTCTCGGCAATAAGAGAGCATTCACAACAACACACACCGCTTTTCTACCACAAATTTTAGTTTTTTTTTAGTTTTTTTTTCATCTCACCCCTCCGGCCTAGACCTTATCACCTCAGAATCCGTCCTGATAATTAAGATGCAACCAGAGCCTAACAACATACCCACAACAACCCCCTTGTTTACCCACTAAACTGCTCATCACCATAAAATACCCTCTTTTTGGTTCGTTTACCATTGTTTTGTACGTTTTTTAATATTTTTATAGGTTTGAATTGTTTGTTTTGCATATATTTTCGGTTTATATCAATATTTTATTCCTGTTTACTTCATTACATTACGTCATTGAAAAGCCAGAACCACTTCGCATATTTTACATAGTCTAATGACCCTATTGTCTGGTTCCCTTTACAGCATTGATAATGAAAGTGTGTAATTTCTTTGAAACGTTTATTTACTCAATAAAGATGAGATTCTGGACGACCATATTGATCTACCTCTTCATACTAACGATTCGCCGCCTTTCTAGCAAATCCATTACGGTATCTATCTATCTATATGTGTGTGTGTGTGTGTGTGTGTGTGCGTATGTGTGTGTGTGTGTGTGTGTGTGTGTGTGTGTGTGTGTGTGTGTGTGTGTGTGTGTGTGTGTGTGTGTGTGTGTGTGTGTGTGTAAATCACTGTATCCATTTTCTCTTAAAAATATGATTTGGTTAGTTAATGACCTAAAGATAGAGTACGATTTTTTTCTCATGTAACTGAATAGCCCTTCCCTGTTATCGTGATCAAGAATATGGGTATTAGGGACGGGGGGAGGGTGTCTGCGGCACAATTTCTACACCGTTGATGCCAATTTCGCCGTGATCGTACATGCGAAGGGATTCTGAATAGCTACCTAATTGTTGTTTGTACCTCTCGTGACAAATATTTCCCCCTCTTTGTTGTATCTATTGCAATTGCTATTTTCCGCAATCTGTTTTGGTCTTTATGATTATCTAGATCGTTATTATAGATGTTGATTATGGTAATGATGATAATTATAATATTTCCCCCTCTTTGTTGTATCTATTGCAATTGCTATTTTCCGTAATCTGTTTTTTTTTAATTAGTATGTAGATTGTTATTATAGATGATAATGATGATGATGTTGCTATTGATGTTGAAAATAATAGTAATCATCATCGCAAAAGCAATAAGAATGATATGATTATTACGATTATCATTACTACAATTATTATTATTCTATTATTGTTGTTCTTCATTGTTAAAGTCATTTTGATGACTATAGTTATTTTTCATATCATTATTTTTAACTTTATTTTCTTATTGTTTTTATCATCATTATTGATAATATCATAAATATTGTTAATATCATAAGTATTGTTAATATCATTATGATTGTTATCATTAACATTATGGTAATCATTATCATTAGTTAGGAGATACTGAATAATAGCTTAAGGGATATGTTCTAAAAATTATACCACGATAAATCACGATAATGATAATGATGAAGACGGGGAGATGATGAAAATGATGAGGATGATGACGAGGGCGATGATAATGATGATGATGATGACACGATGATGATAATGATGATGATGATGATGACGATGATAATGATGCTGATGAGAACGATGATGATGATGGTAATGATGACCACAATGATGATAATGATGACGACCACAATGATGATAATGGTAATAATAATGATAGTGATGATAACGACAATGATGTCAATGGCCCCTATCCCCACTAAAACAATTTGTACTCTCATGCAAAGTGCTGGAGTACCATTATTCCAGCGCCATACTGTCGTTGTTCACTGTTATCTCACATGCAACACCTCGTTTCATGTTTAAGCGAACTTACTTTTCAGGCAACGATCGACCACATGAGTTGGATGACAGCTGAGTACCTTTGGCATTCGGCAGTGAAAGGAACTACTGCTGGTATAGAATTCATGTGGATTTGTGTGTGTGGGTGTAGGTGTGGGTGTTTTTTTTTTTCTCTGTTCTGTCTGTCTGTCTGTCTGTCTCTCTCTCTCTCTCTCTCTCTCTCTCTCTCTCTCTCTCTCTCTCTCTCTCTCTCTCTCTCTCTCTCTCTCTCTCTCTCTCTCTCTCTCTCTCTCTCTCTCTCTCTCTCTCTCTCTCTCTCTCTCTCTCTCATCTCTATCTCTATCTATATATCTATCTATCCACACACACACGCATACAGATACACACACCATACACACACAAACATACATGGAAATGTAGACAAACTTAATTGTACACCCACATACATCCATACGAATATTTATGTATTATATATATATATATATATATATATATATATATATATATATATATATTGTGTGTGTGTGTGTGTGTGTGTGTGTGTGTGTGTGTGTGTGTGTGTGTGTGTGTATGTGTGTGTGTGTGTGTGTATGTGTGTGTGTGTGTGAGTGTGTAAGTGTGTGTGCACATACATATATACACACACATACACATATACTCGTACACATATAAGTCTTCAATGCAGACATTTTTTTTTCTTATTCTATTTATCTATTCATCTATTCATTTACTTTCTTTCTTTACCCACTTGTTGCTGTCCGCAAACTGACATTCTATTGCTCTTCACCAATTATTAATCCTTTTTTCTCCATGTCGTTTTTTACGTCTGTGCATTTTTAACTAACGGTTCAGTGCGTCTTTTCGTATCTAATAATAGTCTCCGATGTTAGAACTATTATGTCAGTTTATTCACCTCCTCTTTATTGTTCTTATTATTTTGCTTGACGATGTAGTGTTATGAATGTCAAATTTCTATGTTACACGCAATCGCTGGCTGTAGCTTTACCGCGCTTTGTATGTATGCATATATGTATATATGCTATATATATATATATATATAGTATATATATATATATATAATATATATATATATATAATATATATATATATATATATATATATATAGAGAGAGAGAGAGAGAGAGAGAGAGAGAGAGAGAGAGAGAGAGAGAGAGAGAGAGAGAGAGCGAGAAAGAGAGAGAGACAGACAGACAGACAAACAGAAACAGAAGACCCAAAGTAAGAAAATCCTTCCCAAGACAGATACACATTCCGTTCATTTTTTGTACAGCTGTTTTCCGCCGCAGCTGAGGCGCGGCGACCCCCCAGCTGTGATTATTAACCCGAAGCCCACGAAAGACGTCGACCTTGAGCGTGTACATCACACTATCTATTTTCCTTTAATCTATTAGTGGCTGTGCTTTGGTTGTCGTTATATCTTTATCATTACCAATATCATTGTTAAATATTATATTTTTTTATTTTCATTATTATTATATATCATATTATCATATATCTATCTTTAGCATTATTATTATATATTTTCATTATTCTACGGAGCAATCTTACAGTCGATTGTTATAATTTTTATTTTTATTATCATTATATATCATTATTATCATATATTTATCTTCATCATTATTATTATATATTTATCTTCATCATTAATATTATATATTTATCTTCATCATTTATATATATATTATTATATATTTCTATTATATTATATATATTATATATTTATAATATATAATATTCAGTGTTAAGATGTTGATATGTGTGTATATGTGCGACTGCTTGTGTCTTTGCGTGTATGTGCGTGTGTAGTTCTCACGCTTATTCAGGATTCCCAGATGCCTCCATCCTGCCTCACCTTGGCCTAAAAGAGGTGAATAAAGGTATCTTACGGAAGGCATGCATATCAATAAAGATGTAGTAGAAGTGACAAAAAATAGCTGTATTTGGATCTAATGTATTGGCATTTCATATTCTATAGATAGTATGAATGCACGATGAAACATTCCAAAAACTTAGAGGTAAAAAGATGGTAACGTTTTTTTTTTTTTTTTTTTTTTTTAGTCAGTCTTCTTAATGGTAAAAGGAGTTTCCATTGTGGCTTCTGTGACTCCATAGGGTAAGATATCACGTAAGAGATTTGAAAGCTATTTATACCATTCTTAGTGAATCTATCTATATTTTCAACCTATATGTTCGCAATTTATGTATGTATGCATGCACACACACACACACACACACACACACACACACACACACACACACACACACACACACACACACACACACAACACACACACACACACACACACACACACACACACACACACACACACACACACATGTGCGCGTTTTTTATGCTTATTGAACTGAAAGAGGGAAAGAAAATTCGAGGACAAGAATGAAAAGGTAATGAAAGTGAGAGGCTAAGAATGAGGACGAAAGTGAGAAATAGAAAGGAGGAAATTTATTGCAGTCACGAGCAGCTACTCTCCAGCAAAAGTTTTTTTTTTTTTTTTTTTTTTGGGGGGGGGGGATTTCTGGCCTCGTTACTCGATTTAATCTTGAATATTCTTGTTGTCTATAACCTCTCTTTATTGTTTGTTCTTGATACTGTGATTTTTAGGAAATATAGTTTCTGACGATTAAAACGCATGTGATTATTTGCGCTCCGTCTGTGTTTAAATATGCACATTGACATCTATGTACACACACACACACACACACACACACACACACACACACACACACACACACACAAACACACACACACACATATATATCTTACATGGCTTGCATCCACTCATGGCCAATGAGAACAAAATTACTCAAAAATAATCAAATATACACCAGGAATTACAATATTTTTTCTCTTACTCATGCTACTGATAGTAACAGTACGTAAAGTAAGAAAAAGCCTTTGAATTCATAATAGAAAAACGTGTTAATAATTACACTAAACCAGTAGTTTTTGAGCACACGGTACACTTTCGCTGCACTGTACCCCAAATACACCTGGCCCAATGCCCTTCAGAATTGTGATAAAGCATATTCAGTTATCTTTATTTCTATCTCTCTCTCTCTCTCTCTCTCTCTCTCTCTCTCTCTCTCTCTCTCTCTCCTATATATATATATATATATATATATATATATGTAAATATGTATGTATGTATATATGTAAATATGCACACAGACATACACACACACACACACCACACACACACACACACACACACACACACACACACACACACACACACACATATATATATATATATATATATATATATATATATACATATACATACAAGCATACACACGTATATACACATACATATACATAGTAGAATATATGTGCATTCGTGCCATACCACCACAAATGATAGAACATAACAAAACAATATTTGCAACTACAAAAAAATCCCAAAAAGATAAAATGTTTTACTTTTTGCTACCAAGTAAAACAATATAATCATATTCTACTCCTGACACATGCCGCTGTGTTGCAGAAAAACGTATAATGAAAAAGAGAAAGAGAGAGAAGAGAGAGAGAGAGAGAGAGAGAGAGAGAGAGAGAGAGAGAGAGAGAGAGAGAGAGAGAGAGAGAGAGAGAGAGAGAGAGAGAGAGAGGCTAAACTAGGTTGCAAAACTTGACGCAGAAATATTTATGCATATATCTGTGGATAGAAAAGTTGATATATGGAGGGACGGAGAGAGATAAATAGAAAGGTAGACATGGAGAAATGAGTAGGCAGCACGTTCGTTAGATAGTTCAATAGGCAGATATGATGGCAGATGGGTTATAAACTGATAGATTGAGCGTGATGGATAAATATACCGATTGATTGATGGATAGATAAACAAGAGTGTCAAGAAGATAGATGGATGAACAAATGGGAGGAGATACATGGGTAAATAGATAGCCAGATAGACAAGTAGATAGATAGAGAGGGAGAAAAAGGCTACATATATAACTAAAGTGAGAGATGGATATTAAACACATTGATTGAAGGGGAAAAAAGGTTTTAGCGATACAAGACCTTCACATATTTGTGTGTGCGTGTTTATGTGTGCATACCATATGGTGACGGAGAGAGCAAACGCATTCACTTGCTTGTCGTAAATGTTTTAGGTTCATTTTGCGTTTCTTTTTTACAGTAGCAGCAGTTATGAAATACAACGCAGCACTACATAACTGCGTTTAAAGTTTTTATGTTTGGTTTTGGCATTTGTTTCTATGTTTAATGTCTTTTTCGAAGCGTATGTCTGCTTTTACAGTCCACGCCTGTTCTTATAATTTATGTTTTTGAAATGCACATATCTTTTTTAATATAATTTTTAAAAAATCGCTGCTTTTAAGATTTGTCTGTTATATATATATATATATATATATATATATATATATATATATATATATATATATATATATTTCTCTCTCTCTCTCTCTCTCTCTCTCTCTCTCTCTCTCTCTCTATATATATATATATATATATATATATATATATATATATATATATATACACACACATATATGTCTGTTTTATGAATTTAGACTTGCTTTCCAATCTATATCAGATCTATGGCTATATTCAAGACAAACAGGATGTCAGAAATTATTGGAAAATGATTGAGTAAATAAATGGAAGCTTTTGGCTTATTGATATAAATATATAAAGTGTAGCTCCTCAACAACAACAATGATGATGATACTACTACTGATAATACTGCTAACAATAGCAATAATAATAATTGTAATAATAATAATCGTAGTAATAGTAATGATAATAAAAAAATGTTGATAACAGTAATGAAAAGGATACTATTAGTAATGATGGTAAAATTGCTGACAATTATGATGATGATAATTTATAGGAAGAAGAACAATAGTGATTATGATTCGATAACAATCCACCTACTACTACTACTACTGATACTAACAACAACAACAAAAACACAACAATAATAGTTTCACGATAATGCAACCTGCATACAAAACAGAAGTAGAAGCATAAAGAAAGTTTATACACATGGCTCATAGTACGGTCATAGCAGTTCCTCACTCACATATGCAAAACAACTTTACTGTTCTTTTACTGTGTATATAACGTGCCTTGTTGTCAGGGTTTAATAGTCTGCACGACATGGCATTATCAAAGACTAATTAAGTATAGTGGTGAGGTGTGTGTAATGATGATAATCATGATAGTGATGATAATGATAACAATGGTAATAACAACAGCAAAAAGGGTATTTATGGCAATGATAACTAATAATAACTGCAAAAACGGTAATAATGACTAAAGTAATGATAATAAATGGCAGTGATGATGATAATGATAATAACGATGATAATAGCAATGATATCAATGTTGCGCTTAATTTGAAGAGTGGAATATTTCTGTGACACTTACTGTACAGACGTTACGTGCGCAGTCCTCGTGAGAAACACCGGGTATTTCTGTTTATTCATGAAGAACATACGCTCCCTTCTCCTCGTCGCATTCAAGTTATTTTTTGTACATTTCCTTGTGATTATCACCATTGTAATTAGAGAATGTCATCAGAAATTTAGCAAATCATAATTTGTCGCCCCAGCCCCCACTT
>NW_020869539.1:771279-778779 GCF_003789085.1 Penaeus vannamei | reverse complement strand
GTCAATGGCCGATTCATTTTATTCTCAATGAGGAACTTTTTATTTACTCTTCAGTTCCTCCCTCTAAGAGTCACGTTTATCTGTTAATCTCTCTTTGTCTGTCTGTCTGTCTCTCTGTCTCTCTCTCTCTTCTCTGTCTCTGTCTCTCTCTCTCTCTCTCTCTCTCTCTCTCTCTCTCTCTCTCTCTCCCCTTGAAATTTCACACAAGCCTTCAATACCAAAGCAATTCATCATGTGAATTCAATCTTTCTATAAATCATTTGAACAAAAGACTGATCCTGCTTCAACCCAACTTAATTTGTATGTTCGCTGCGTCTGAAAAAAGTCACAATGCGAGATTAATGAGCAGTCAAGTCTAAATAGGGTTGAGTACGTTACATACCTCCAAACAACATGAGTGACATTGCCATAGAGGGTGTGGACGGTGGAGAGAGAGAGAGAGAGAGAGAGAGAGAAGAGAGGGGGGGGGGGAGGAGGGGAGAGTGAGAGAGAGAGAGAGAGAGAGAGAGAGAGAGAGAGAGAAAGATAAAGAAAAAGAAAGAGTGGAAAGAGAGGGAGGCAAAGAAGAGAGAGAGAGAGAGAGAGAGAGAGAGAGAGAGAGAGAGAGACAGACAGACCTAGGAGTAAAGATAGCGATTCCCCTACCTTTTAATACTAAAGACCATTTTTTATCGGAATTTCCCAACGGGTTCCAGGTATCACAAAGTGCTGTCTATTGTGCTCGTATGTCGATCGCTTTTGTCATAAGCGTGAGACCCATTTTTTTATAACTGTTTTGCATGTCCTTGCAATACGAGGAAGTGTCTAATTACGTAAGTTTGCAGTGTATAATTTGCTGTTATTATCATTTTCGTTTTTACTTCCGCGTGGAATATTATTTTGATCATTTATCTGCAAAGATACCGTTTTCTAATATTTTATTACCTACTTACGAAATAACGCACTGGTCTTAGTAAAACTATTTAATGCAAAAAGAGGTATATTATTTGACATATGGTTAAAAGCACTTGGCTTTAAAAAAATGGTGTATGTGCCTTTTCCGATAATTTTTCTTGTGATATTGATAATGAATAGATAATAATAGTAATAATGATAAGGGCAATGGTGATAATAATAATGATAAAGGTAATGGTGATAATAATTATGATAATAATATTAATGATGATTATAATAATAATAATGACCATGATCAAAATATATATGATATTGATGATAGTGAAATTAATAATGATAGTAATAATGGTGATAATGAGAATGAGAATGATGGTAAGGGTAATACTTATAATAATACTAAGTTATGATGACAACAGTAACAATGATAATGATACAGCAACAACTACTACAGCAGCAGTAGTAGTACTACTAGTAGTAATAGTAGTAATAGCAAGAAGCAAATTGGTGTTCGGTAGTCATAATGTAAAGTACGGGAGGAGAACCAGGTATCTTTGATTAGCATTATTGTATGTCATAGTTTGCAAAAATGAAAGTCTACCTCGACCCTGGTGGTGGGATGGTTCTCAGGCCTATGAAGGACATAAAAAAGATCTGGATCAGCTCAGAAACGAACCTTCTGGAAAGTGTCAAAATGTTCTTCATACCTCAACCACTGGCAGGGCCCATTCAGTATACCTGAGGTTATAGTGAACTTTTCAATTGGTTTCATTCAGTTCTTTCAATTTTGGTACACAAAGGATACCCCCCCCTCATTGAAAATGTCTGACAGAGTCTATTCCCGATACCCTGAGGTATGAAGAACATTTAGACACACTTTCCAGGTTTGCTTCTGAGCTGATCAAGATTATTTTTTTTCTGTCCCTCTTCATAGGCCTGAGAGCCATACCCACCACTAGGGTCGCGACAGACTTTCATTTCTATGAAGTATAACATATACAATAAAGCCAAGTAATGGAATTGGTTCTGCTCACTGTTTCTTAATATTTTATCTGTGTGCATACACCCGGAAATACGGCAAAAACTACTTCTTTATGTTTACCATTGATAATATCTTTATAGAATAAAACGCTAACTATATCATGTGAGTACATTCGACAACAAAGGAAGATAATTGCTAATATTATCTCAGCTATAGTGTGTATTTATCCATGCACACGCAAACTCACGCCACCATACACATTTCTCTATCTCTTCTATATATATATATATATATATATATATATATATATATATATATATATATATATATATATATATATATCTGTGTGTGTGTGTGTGTTGTGTGTGTGTGTGTGTGTGTGTGTGTGTGTGTATGTGTGTGTTTGTGTGTGTATTCATAAATGTCATATCCATATATATACATTACACATGCATCCGTAAGAATGTATGATCATTTACTCTTCTATGAATTAAATTTATGTCTTATCGTTATCATCATTTTCATTTTCAGTCTCATTATTGTTTAATTGTTCATCGTTATTATTGCTAATATTTTCGTCATCATTTTTCTTAGTTATTATCATTATTACTATCATTATCATTATCATCATTACTCTCCCTATTGTCAGCATTACCATCATTTTCATTGACAATATCATAATAATTATCATGGGCAATATCATCATCCTTATTATAATAATTGAGATGATCACGATCATTATCATTGTGATCTGTATCTTTACTATTATTGTTAAGATATATCAACATCATGATTGTTATCATCGTGATAGTTTTTTTTTATTTTTATTTTTTTTTTTACTATGATAACCCTCGCAATCACACAATGTATATATCTATACTTCCCTCAGGTCAAGAACTGGACCTTAATGAGAGAAAGGAAGTCCTCATCCTGCAGCAGTCCCAGCTGGCCAACACCCAGAGCTTCGCCAAGTGGGACGGCAGCCTGCAGGAGAGTCTGTCCGCCTTCACCCTCTGTTACAGGGTCAAAATCTATTACTACCGCCCGGAGGTCACGGTCTTCTCGTATATAGATACACAGTTGTCAAAGATTAGGACGGGTAAGTGGCTAACGACTGTAAAGTGGTATGTCTATATTCTTATCTATGTAAGACCATTATCTGCCTAAGTATGAGTGAAAGTGGCTAACGACTGTAAAGTGAAAAGGGTATGGCTATATTCTTATCTATGTATGTCCATTCTCTGTCTATATGTCTTTGTCTAAGTATGTGTAAGTCCATTCTCTGTCTAAGTATGAGTGTAAGTGGCTAACGACTGTAAAGTGAAAAGGGTATGTCTATATTCTTATCTATGTATGTCCATTCTCTGTCTATATGTCTTTGTCTAAGTATGAGTGTATGTATTTTTGAATTGAATAATTCGGAAAAAAGTTAGATAGTAACTGGTTGGTCATAACAGGCGTGCCCAGAATTATACATTGAATAGATGTTAGCAACATTAATATTTTAGATACCAGCTGTTTATGTAACAATAATGTGGCTCACGGCTGTTATTATAAATAGGAGAGCAATGTGTGTTTGTGTATGGAAGTGTATATGTTTTTTTTTGTGCATTTGTATTATATACATATGTGTGTGTTTTCTTGCGTGTGTGTGTGTGTGTGTTTGCGTATGTACGTGGATTTGACTATGCGTGTACGTAGTAATTAGCCCACTCTTCTCAAATGATATAGACAGCTATTTCATTTTCAACTGATACAATCAAAAAGCAAGCAAAATACCTTATGTTCTTGCCTTCCCTCCCCGAATACAGCACGTAGCCACACGATTAAGGGAAAAATCCTGCGTACTTTCAAACATTAATCAACATCATTTCTTAACCGTTTGCAATACTGCACGCTGCTCATAGACCGTAATTTTCGGTAGGCATGAAGTATGATGTTTTCAAGTTGTGCAACATACCACGGTGTAATCTATGTCGATCAAGTATCGAAACCTACTTACACTGTAGTATTGACGCTCAGACTATAAGATAATCGCTGAATGTGTAATATTAGTCTGTCTGTGTGATTTAACGCCAAACTTGTGCGTAACTCTACCTATTAAAGTATTTATATATCGTTCTGTCTAGGTATATTTCCCTTTGTATGTCAGTGTATACTGTATAGCTCTTAGTATATATGTCTGTCTGTCTATAAGACGTGTAAGCATGTATATGTATCTATCTGTTTTATATACCTATTTATCTATCTATCAGTTGATGTATGGATGTCTATCTGTGTATCTATCAGTCGATCTATTCATATGTTTGCATCGATCAGCTTACCTAATTATCTATATATGTGTATCAATGTATCTAATTACGCATCTCTGTACCTTTCTACATGTTAATTTATGTGTCTATATAAGTGTCTGCACATATTAATCAGTATGCTTACCTCTACATCATAATTTATCCATGTATCATTTTCACATCCGTATACTTTTTACGATCGATAAATAACAAGAATCCAAAATACTCTGTGAATAGTGTTTATATATCTATTTTACATCATAATCTATCCATTCATATAATTTCCGCTTAAACATTTGCATCAGTTATAAGGAACAAAATCGAAGTGTCCTGTGACCTTCTATTTTATGACATTATCCCGTCAGTCTCTCGCGAGTCCATAGGGTGCGACGCAGGGGAATGATTCGTTTCTGACCACGTGTAGGATGTCTTGTCACAATTAAATTTCTCATGTTTGTTTATCCAATAAGTTGATTTTCTTTCAGACAATTCGTTTTTTTTTCGAACACCATCACCGTAACTAAATATTCAATTAAATTTGATATAAGAATACTAACAAGAATGTTTGTTATCAAAACTACTGATAGTTGTTTCATTATATCAATATCATTGACACAACTACATAATTATTGATAAAAGGTATTCTTACAATAATGAATATGAAAAACACAAACACAAAAAGAAAGAAAAAAAAAAAAAAAAAAATCGTTAAAATCGTTGACAGATCACAACCGACGCGGCGTCCAGGTGCTCGTAAACGCCCACGGTTTCCGGGTACAGACAGACATCATCACGCCCCTCATGCACTGGGCGGCCTTCTGCTTCGCCTTCGACGCCACCGACGGGTTCTATGCCATTTACTTCAACGGGGAGAAATGGCAGGTAAGCTGATGTCACAGGTAGTACGATATCACAGGTGTAGAAATAGGATAGCATGAGGGGCGTTGGTAACATAGCCAAGGGAAATGTTAGTTAAGAAATTGTAAGCCATGCTTGATACTATCCATGAGAGAACATACAGTGTAGATTTCCCGTGTAGTTAATTGCTCATGTGGGCATGAGATCGATGAGAGAGAGAGAGAGAGAGAGAGAGAGAGAGAGAGAGAGAGAGAGAGAGAGAGAGAGAGAGAGAGAGAGAGAGAGAGGAGAGAGAGAGGAGAGAAGGGCAGAGACAGACAGACACCCCAAAGAGGAAACCTACAGTTGTTTTCCTTTTGAGTTTTCCCACATAACGACATCTGTAGACGACCCATGAACCAATTTATCAACGTCATTGGTACATATCAACATAGTGAGTTCAGTGAAGTAACTAAGTGAAGTGCGAGGATTGTATATGCTGTGCAAAAATACTTTTAAATTTCGTAGTACTCACCAAGAGCCCCCCCCCCCCTCACGCACACAACTACAAATGCTCAGTAAGACTTAGTCCACCAAGAATGTACTAATCCTAAAGGTATGTATCCATAACGTCGATATTTTCGCTCAAGACCAAAACGATCTAACCTCAATTGTCGCCAGGCGGTGGAAACTGCACTTTTCGACCCCTCGTTAACGATAGCTCATTAGAAGCCCATCGCAGTGCAATAGAAAATAATGATCTTTGTTATTGTTAATGCAAGGCTGTAGGATTTATGATAAGCTCTACCACTAACCTACATTAGCTACCACGGACCTATATTATTTTACAAATATGCTGAAAAGGACAATTAAAGCCAGCCATTTTGGACAAAAAACACACAATAACCACAGACACACACACACACACACACACACACCACACACACACACACACACACACACACACACACACACACACACACACACACACACACACACAGCGGAATGAGAAAGCGAGTCTCTTATACACCCATATTTGCAATAATATAACGTAGCTGGGGATGCTGCTTCGAGTAATTCTCTCGCTTTGCTGGTTCTGCTGAAAAATATGAGTAATACGAACATTATGCAGTGCGAGATATGATGCCCATGCTCAAGGACTGCCAAAGGCACTTGGGTTACTGAATATTAGAGATATTCATAAATCAAAATTCCCTAAAATTTGTATACTCACAGTAGGCAAACTCCTCCCTAATGAGTTTTGATATTGCTGCCAACATCTACTCGTTCAATACACGTACTGCACATCTAAGGCTTAAGAACGAATGAAGTAGGAAATTCATGAAGTATTCTGGATATATTATTTTGGAAGGAGTTGCCTTATGGAATTAAATCGGCTAATAGCTTACTTTCCAAATAAGGACTAAGGTTGCAGTAAATTATAATATGACAGGTTACTAACTTATAATACGCTAAAAGTCTGATTATGTATGTGTGTGCGCACATATGCACATTTATATATATGTATATAAACATATATTCTCAGCTGTTCCTTATCTAATCATGTATGACTTTAAATTATATAGCGAAACATGTTATATTCATAAAATCTATAATAGTTTGAATATGTGAATGATAGGTGGTGATATTGAATTTGAATTTAAAAGTTGAGTAAAAGAGTAGAAAAAGTGAAAAAAGATAGAAATAAAACCAAACATAAAAAAGACAAAAAAGGGGGTTATTCCGACTGGTTAAGTGAAGTACAAGGACAGCTTTATGTTTTTTTTTTCTTTCTCTAATTCTACCCTTCACTCATTTGCAGCCACAAGCACAGCAAAACGATTCCGAAAGCACAGTGTCTGCTCCCGACTTCACGCCCACAAGCACCAAGCTGATGGGCGTGGATGGGACAATAGTGCTCGGCCAGGACCAGGACGCTCCAGCTGCTGTGTACGACGCCACGCAGTCCTTCAGGTAGGGGGTTGTCTGGAGGGAAAGGGAGAGAGAGAGGAGGAAGGGGGAGGGAGTGAAAGAGGGGTTGGGAAGAAGGGAGTGAGAGAGGGGGAGAAGGAGGGAAGATGGGAGGGAGGGAGAGAGAAGGATAAAGTGAGGAAGTGGGAAGGAGGGAGAAAGTGAGGAAGAGGGAAGGAGGGAGAAAGTGGGAAGGAGAGGGAAGGAGGGAGAAAGTGGGAAGGAGAGGGAAAGACAGAAGGAGAGGGAAAGAGGGAAGGAGAGGAAAAGATCATTGATCAAAGATAAGACAAATGTGTATTGATACTCATACGTGTAACACATATGTATTTCCATATTATATTGGTTTCCTGGAAGGCATAAATGGGAAGCCAGACTTTGAGGAGGGCAAACAGACTCTTGAGGGGGTAACTTCCACTCCTTACTCCACAGTAGCGATCTCTAATTTCATTATGTATTAGTTTTGGAAGGCAGTATGAAAATTTAAGGAATAGTTCTTCATTAGTGTCTCCCTCGACCCGCAGCGGC
>NW_020869539.1:763779-766279 GCF_003789085.1 Penaeus vannamei | reverse complement strand
AGAGAGAAGAGAGAGAGAGAGAGAGAGAGAGAGAGAGAGAGAGAGAGAGAGAGAGAGAGAGAGAGAGAGAGAGAGAGAGAGAGAGAGAGAGAAGAGAGCGAGCGAGCGAGCGCTGTAATTGAAGGGGATTCTAGAGGATTCTTTATCTCCTTCAGCGGAGCACCTTTTAGCGGCGTCCTCCCCGCAGGTTCCGGGGAATCTGCGACGCCAACCTGTACGACGACCGGTTCGTCCTCGCGGGCAAGAGGAACGGCAAGCCCTACTTCCGGGGGTACTACCGCTCGCAGCTCTTCTTCGCCGCCGACGGGAGGTGGCGGCTCGAGAACATCATGGTAGGGGGGAACGGGAGAGGGTAGGCGACAGTGGGTCGTAAAAGTACACGTTCGTGCGCAATCACGCGGGAGGAAGGCACGCAGGCACGCAAACACGCACGCACCACACGCACCCACACCCACACAGAACGCCATATAACTTTGTTTATCATTCGCAGATATCTTGACATGATAATCAATGAGCTAAAATAAATCCCAGTCCTTTATCTAATAATAATGAAGGGGAGATTATCGTCGATATTTCGTTTCCAAGCACTGCTGTTCAATCACTTTTGCTTTGCCTTGCATTGTGTGCCTTGTAAACCTATTTCCCATGCCTTACTCCTATTCATTTACACATTTGTACATATCATTATCATGCACCGTGAATATGCATCGAATTTTCATAGAAAACTGAAAAGAGTCATGGAAAAATGCCAAAATCTCTCTGGAAGGTCATGGAAATGTCCTGAAGTTTTGACACCAAAAAAGGGATAAGAAACCTGTTTTTTTTAACTTCCTTGTTTGGTCATTTATCGTCTTTGACAAAGGACGGAATGAGAGAATTCAGCGATGTTATGGCAGCTAAATTGGTTTTGCGGTCGTCGAAGGCTATGCATGGGAGAGATTGGTTAAGATCGCTAAATGCAAATTCACTCTCTCTCTCTCTGTATCTCTCACTCACTCACACCCCCTTCTCTCTCTCTCTGTATCTCTCACTTACTCACACACACCCCCTCTCTCTCTCTCTCTCTCTTCTCTCTCCTCTCTCTCTCTCTCTCTCTCTCTCTCTCTCTCTCTCTCTCTCTCTCTCTCTCTCTCATACACATGCCCACAAACACTTACATAATTCTTCAACATGCACATGATTTCTCCAACAGATAAACGACACCTACGCAATTATGGAGGAAGATGGCTCGTTCAACTACCCAATTGGTCGACACAAGTGGATCTTCTCTCACGGGTTCTGCGGCGAACAGGCGGGCGTGGCACAGAGCCTGGCCCTTACCCAGTGTGCCAAGAATACGGAGTTCACGTGCGATGATGGCACTTGTATTCCTATCAACCAGGTGATTATGTGAATTGTAGAAGACTGACTTTTACGATAAATATTCTACCCTCGCTTAACAATATATAGAAAGCATACACACAATTGCAGGAGGTAGATCGCCACTTGAGGTCTTGATCACTCATTACCATTATTCCCATTACTATTTCTACTAATTCTACAATCATCATCATTATCACCGTCATTATAATCCGCAATATTACCCTTTATAACGTATGAATTACAATACATATTCACCTACAGGCCTAATATTAAAGTAGAAAAACACACCAAGAGGAAACTGGTCTACTACATGTTTCTGAGACCTGCTGACTTCTCCACAGGTATGCGACCGCCGCGTGCAGTGTCCAGACATGTCCGACGAACTCGACTGCTCGACGGTACAGCTCCCCAGGGGTTACCAGAGTACCCTCCCGCCCCCCAGTGAGAACATCAACTCTCCTCTACCCGTGTACCTCAACCTCACCCTTAGGTATTGATGCTAAACGTGTTATATTTCTGTGTTACGAGTTTCATATAGCAGGAATCTTCGCAAGCTAGGAGGCTTTGGAAGGTTGTTTCAAATAGCTTACTGTGTCTTAGCGACATCGGATTATCCACTTTTTTATCTTATGGAAATTTTCTACCTGTCTTTTAGCATGTGTTTTTATGTATATGTAGATTCTTATGTTCAAATAGTAGATTCCCATGTTCAGATTGTAGATTCTCATATTCAAATTGTAGATTCTCATGTTCAAATTGTAGATTCTCATGTTCAAATTGTAGATTCTCATGTTCAAATTGTAGATTCTCATGTTCAAATTATGGATTCTCATGCTCAAATTATAGCTCCTCATGTTCAACATTTCAGTTCATTCAGAAGCATTGATGCCATCGACAACAGGTTCACAGTAGAACTCGTGGTGCGCATGATCTGGAAGGACCAGCGGCTCCTCTTCAAGCACCTCCGTCGGGACAGGCAGCTGAACATCATTTTACCGAGTGAGGTTTGTGTGCCGAAGTAATTTTCCATAATTTTTTTTCTCCATCGTTTTTTTCTCGTAAATTCATCGGCAGGAATTCTTGATAACGAAGCAGTGAGTTTTAGTTTATGAGGCTGTGAATAATACTTTACTTTACT
>NW_020869539.1:736279-758779 GCF_003789085.1 Penaeus vannamei | reverse complement strand
GAGGGACAGTGAAGTCTGATTTCACAAGCACGCATTACGTCTAAAATTAAACAAGAATGTCAATTGCAAGTTCAAGCATGTAGAATGTTAGATGAAATGTTTGAATCAAGTACCACGTAGTACACTTAAATAATTTATAGATTATAGTTGTTATGCGGTAAAACCTTAGCAAATAAAGAGGTTAAATGACTAATCTATACTTCGTCTAATCTCTCTTTTATTTTTTTTATTACACACACACACACACACACACACACACACACACACACACACACACATATATATATATATATATATATATATATATATATATATAATATATATATGTGTGTGTGTGTGTGTGTGTGTGTGTGTGTGTGTGTGTGTGTGTGTGTGTGTGTGTGAATAAATAATTTGTGTGTGTGAATAAATAAATTGTGTTATACATATTTACATGTCTTGTCTTTTTAAAGCCTTTGTATATTTTCTTTTAGATTTGCTGTCTTCAGCACCACTTTAGCATTTTTGCTTGGGTTGTGCTGCCGTCTCTCTCTCTCTCCCTCTCTTTCTGTCTTTCTCTCCCTCTCCCTCCTCCCTCCCTCTCTCTCTCTCTCTCTCTCTCTCTCTCTCTCTCTCTTTCACACACACACCTGAGATTGAATGGAGGATAGTGAAAATTTAACCCCATTCTTTCTCTGCGCTCAGGACCAAATACATTTTACAAGAGGACAACACAGCTCTCTCGCGAACCATCGTGACCAGTCTTTTGTTTTCTTATTCCGTGAGAATGATTCAGAAGTCACTAAGATCTTGTTGCATGTAATCAGTTTCAGTTTGACAAAATATCTACGCACACTGTAATAGATGTATACACCAAATACATCCGTAGTAGGAGTTGGAATATTTTTATTTATTTATTCATTTATTTTAATATTCATGTCATTACTGTATTATAAGACCTTTATTGCCTTTACCTTTGGAAAGGAAACATTTTGGTTCTTCAGGAGAGCTGCGTTGTCTTTCTTATCCCTTTGCTAAAGTACAAATATGCAATTATGCAAATGTATTGATTAATTTTACTCAATAAAAATCAATCAACTAATAGCTTTTGAAAGGTATTTAGCCTACCATAAAATTCCTTCTGGGGTTTCTATCCTGGGGGCCACGGTATACTTTCTAGAGGGCCATGGAGTAATATGAAAAATATGACGACGAATTAAACTGAATTTTATCTCACCTACAGAAACTACATACAATTATACCTCGCATATCAATAAATTGGAATCTTTCCATAAAATGTTTTTGTTCTATAGTATTGACACCACAACGCTATTCATAACTAGCAATATCTGAATTTGAAAAGACGACAGACACTGACGGGGCCATAGACATTTTTATACAATAGTCAGGAGCCACATTAGTTGGAAACCATTGTATATTTAACCTCCATTATTAATATTCATTACCATCAAGGGCCTTTTTTAAAGAGTACTAAAGTTTCATTATATTTTATCTCCAATAGAAGAATTTAAACTAATCAAGCATCAAAATTAACTACTGCTGCAAGTGGTTACGGACTCTATAAATTACTCAATTGACGGGGAATTATGCCTCACGTGAAGGAATGAGAGAAGGAAAGGAAAGAAAATGTTCCACCGAAAGTTAATTACTCAGAGGACTACAGTTTCGTTTGCTGGACACCATGTTTTTTCTTTAACAAAAGGTTATGTCAGTCATCTAGTGTGATACATTTTGTATTGTGGCCTACAGTTTAAGATCTATATACTGAAACTATATATGTAATACAACGATGAACCGTATTCACGTTGCCAAATGTAGAAAAGGTATGAAATACATGAATACATCTATTTATGTATATATATATCACACACAAAAAGAAAGAAAGAAGGAAAGAAAGAAAGACAGTGAACATTGTAAAAACCATATGGACTCGATCGGAAAAAAAAAAAAAAAAAATACAGCCGACCTTATATTCGACATTACTATACATTCTACTCGTAATGAAGGCTCTGGCGTTTTAAACAGCAGGGCATTCGAACACAGTTTTACAACAGGCGACGGGATGGTACGACTTGGACAAAGGCAAACACTTTCCACAGCACAAATAAACCCATGTGGTTATTATAGGTAAATAAATCCAATAGATTTAATATGAGACAAAAGCCATTGCCAAGATATTTTCTCTGCTTACTCGTAACTGATGTTTAGTTTTTAGTTAAAAATATGCGAGACCCAATCCCATGAATATTCATTATTCAGACTTACATATACACACATATAAATGCATGTATATCAGTCTAGACATGCATCTATCAGACAGATAAACAGATATGTATTTATTTTAATTTATGCATGTCCTTATAAATGGATAATAATTGGGTCGGGCCTAGCACAATTTTAAGAAACTAGCCGTCAGGCCACAGTTTTTTTTTTTTTTTTTTTTTTGAATAGCGGACCCGTCGCCATTTATTTCCAGGAAAATGAGAAAAAGTGAAAATCCCGATTTTTTTTATATAAATATTTTATTTTTTTACAAAAAAAAAAAAAAAAAAAAAATGCAAATCAATTTGTCTATGATTCATTGTGTATGGTATCGTTCCTCCCGTCCCCAAACAAAACTAAAATATATTTGGCGGAAATACCTTACTTTCATGCGCCATGTCTATTGTTTTGTCTATCGTGTCCGTGGTCACTTCTGGTCAGTACTGGCGTATTTCGCAATATACGCAGAGAACCTGCCCACTAGGATGTAAACACACATTCAAACATCAAAACAAAAATGTTTTCATTCAACTCCTCGAAGACTTCTAGTTGAGACAGAATTGTACTTCCTCCAGGTGGGGCTGGAACTGATACATTCATATACTTCTGATCTTTGAAAAGTAGGAGGTACACTTGTCTTATTTTGGTGCTGGGGATTTTTTTCTTGCCTCTCACCATTCCAATATCACCAGACTTGCTCGCAATACAAAATAAAAATACTGTGGCCTTTGTACCGCATATAAATTGTAATTATTACCAAAATTTACATGACGTTAAATCCATTTTGCTTAAAATTTTCTTATCAGTCGTTTGTTACTCAGGACTGATGACTATATATTTTTGAAATGTAAAATGAGTAAAATCTCTTTCATTCACCATGTATAATATTATCAGCAAACACATGCACCCATATTTTATTTTAATAATTTCTTTGATTCCCATACAATAGTTTCGAGGTACATTTTTTTGTGAAATTTGACAATTAACAAGCAACCTCAGAAACGTGTTTTGGGGGGATTTGGGCTTTTGTAATTATCTTTTTCATTGATTATATACGAATCATTTACACGTGTGTGCGTGTGTGTAATCTATTTGTTTATTTATGCAAATCATAAATATGAAATAAATAGATCATTTTAAAAATCTAAAATAAAACATAATTGCTCTAAAAAATGTCTTATGCTGTGGGTGCCTTGTTATCCACACAGAATTTGGATCACTGTTGCAGTAAAGGTGGATAACCAAAGATTTTTATTTGCAGGTTTATTCAAAACAAGTACAAACGGTACAGACAGACGCAAATAACACGTAAAATAAGCTAGGGTAAAACAGAAATGAAACAAAGCATGGCAGTCAGTGATTAAGTGACCCTATGGATTACGGTAGGATGCGGGGCATTATAGGGTTAGGATGCAGGTAGGTTAGATATAAAGGCAGCAGGTATGGCAAACCGGGAAGAGAGCGGGGAGGGAGAAAATAGCACAGAAATTGACAGGAGTGAAAAAGAAGCAAAGGAACAAGAAGAGAATAAGAGTATAAGGGGGAATAATTGCAGGATGCGAAGCAGGATGGAAGCTGGATAGAGTAGGAATAAAGACAAATGAAAGAATAGGCACAATGAAAAGAGATGGAGAAATTAGAGTGGAAAAAAATAGGAGAGGAGAGTACGAATAGACAGGGATAGAAGTATCAGGGATAGGAAAGTGGGAGGAGATGGATTTGGTACAGGGGGAGGGGGGGAGTGAAGATTGAAAACTTTTTCCCATTTCTTCTTCAGCAGCTATACTCCAGCATAAGAATTCTACTTCATGGACCTTTTGTGTTCGGGAACTACGGTAAAAGTCCGTGTGTAGAAATCTTCAAAGAATACTCAATCTAACCTCTTTCTTAAGAAGGTTGATTGCCGACGCAGCTCTATAACCGTAAAAAAAAAAACATAAAAATAGTTCTTGCACGTTGCTAATACAGGGCCCTTGCAGGTATAAGCTGATTAAATTTTTTCAAGACCTCTTAAAGACTTTTTTTTTGGACTCATACCAATTGCTTTTTAAGACCTGGAGCCACTTGTCACTAAATACACACTTCCTCATAATGCGTAGGCCTACTTGTCGTGTCACTAATCAAGATAAAAAATTCACCCCGATGCGATTTTTGCACATCCCCTCAGATAGATTGCGCGCCAAAATATCTTTGCACACGGCCCGCAAGTAAACGGTCGCGTCGATCAGCAAAGGTCAGAGTGTTGTTGACAGGTCGCATAGCGATCCGAAAATGAGTGAACTGCGACGGCGTCCGCTGGTAACATATATATGTACAATTCGATTTAATTTAAGACATTTTAAGACCTACGACAGAAAAAAAAAACTGCACATGAAAGATTTTAGATTTAAAAAATGACATTTTAAGAATTCGAAAGGATGCGGCCGAACCCTGTAATATAGGATTGTGCGGCATATAACGCACAATCTACCTAGATAGATTTTATTCTGGACCTTGTTGGGTCTTATCGGAAATTAATCATTGTCAGTAATTATCATACACAGTTACAGGATAACAACGTTAGAGATTCAGGAATTTAAACTAATATTTCGAAGGCTTGGTGACCTCAAGATGATTATCCCGTCTGGCCAACCAAAATATAATATATAGTTACACGTAGATAACACCACAGATTCGGGGGTTCAAGTATAAAGAAGGATTAGGGAAATGTTTGAAGGGCTGAAAGATCTATTTTAGAGCTTCTTACTGTCTGTGATATGAAAACATATGTACAATTTACGAGGAAGAGAAATTCAATGTTTTATTAAGTAAAAACAGTACATTTCCATAATGTTGCATTGGTGCTTTATGATTAAAGGGAAAAAGGACAACAAAACAACTTTTTCTTTTCCCAAGGACATGGGGGCAATAAGGGTGCCCTAAAACTGTATTAATATGAAACTTATTACTCTACAATTTACATTCTTATAGCCTTTGTATGCGTGCGCATACACAGAAAATTACCAACAAGGTCATGGATGTTGACCCTGAAAGATAATAGTTACCTAAAAAAAATAAGAATACTATGACCCATTTTCTTTATTAGTTCGGGTGGTATGATCTATTTCTGTTGCATTTTACAAGGAACTTCATTATAACAGTCATTAGTGCTTGTTTTATAGTTTAATTCAAGCACCCTAGTCTTGAAAAGGCAAAACAATTTAAACCAAAAATACGTTATCGGAAACGAGACATAAATCAACTGTTGAGATATACAAGAAAGTCTACTATCGTAGATAGTATCGTAAATAATTCACTGGAGAACGAATATCTTTTCCCTTTCAAACAAAATTCTATCAGCTGATATCGAGTGCTTCCCTTAAATTCCCCCTCAAGACCTTTCACTATTATTTCACCATATTACTTCTCTTTCCACTTTCGGAAAATGTATATTTAAAACTCATTTACTAAAATGTGATACTAATAGTTGAGGCTCACATCTATTACATGCTATACTATAATATTGGACAATGATTTCAACTGGCAGTGGAATCCAAGTCAAACTCTCAATGGAAGAATTTAGCGCAGTACTTTGGTAAAATCTCGTATTATCATCTTCCATTGTTAAGGGAACAGAGACAAAATTAGTTGTGTATACTACTATTCCCTTTTCATGTAATATAACCGTGCTACTTGTCTAACTGTATCACAGAATAACAGCTCTCTGCATGTGTTTTAAACATAGTAGTTAATATAGCAAGCAAGCAATAAACTATAAATGCTTATTCTTCTATTTGTGAAAATATTCGTGTATACTAAAAACTTTGTAATTTCTATTCCGGAAATTGTGCTATGTTCATCTTATTTCGTATATAAATGCCACATACAATGCAGTAGTTATTTCCCCATTATTTTTATCATTTGCCATTTATCACAAAAGGAAGTAAACTGGTTATTAATTACATTGTTATTGATTATGGTTTCCCACTGTGCGAAATAATGCTATCATCTCCCTTAAAAATATATTTCTTACTGAGCACCGATAAATTCAGGATTACAATGTTACGTGATTAGTAATTCAACCTCATTTTGTACGTATTGAAGGTATAATATACGTATAATATATAAGGCGTTGAAGTAATCTGTGTGGCATTGGACCCTACATGGGTGAACCTATAATTGTATACTTTGTTTGCGAAATCAAACTTTATTTTGCCTTATTCGTGAAAAGAAATTTGATTGTGGATCAACAACTGCAATATACATGCAAGAAGTTTATATGACAAATGATCACATGGAGGCTAGCTTGCCATTGAGAGATTCTATCAACTTATATTGAAATTCGGCTTCTTACTCAGTCCGAAGTAAGTGATGCTACACTGAAAAGCAGATACACTAAAAAAAGTGTAAAGGTGCAAGGAGAAGTAACCTACAATGTGCATTATCTATGGTGTGGTACACAAGACTTGAAAACCATTATTCCTTTGCACGTTTTATTATACCATTATTTGACCTCAGTTTTAGCTGGTCTAGTTACCTTCCTAATTTGGATATCCCATCATAGTCATATTCTCCAAATCCACAATTTTCTTGGCCTTCTCCGAAACCTTCTGCGACAAAGCGATGGCCCAGAAAGCGAGGAAGAAGATGCCATACAAGCCAGAGGTAACCAGGCAGCCCCAACGGTTGATCAGCATCGCCCATTTGTAAGGATGAGGGGGCTCCTTCGCAGAATTGACCCTTCGTGGCAGCGGGGGAGATCCGGGGGTATGGTTCGGAGAGGGGTAGTGGTGGTGGTACTCCACTAGCGTGTGGATAATGATGATGACGAAGGAGAAGAGGATGGAGAAGAAGAACCAGATGTCGATGAGCTTGAAGTATGAAGTACGAGGGAGATGTTCAGCGATCTGGCCGAAGAGGGTGCTAAGGACGAGCAGGGCCGTGAGGGAGACAATAATGCGGTTCTGGAAGTCGAACCACTTGAAGCAGAACGTGGCGAAGGAAATCAGGTTGATCAGCGTCGTCGGGACGAAGATCGTGACCAGCTGTTGGGAGAGACGCACATAGGTTGTTAGCTACTTATTTATATATAAACATAGGCCTAAATTGTGATTCTTAACTTGGAGAAGAGTTTTGGGGCACCCCTCAATTTTTTCAGACGGTCTGAATTAGGAATTGAAATCTGTGACTTACAACTTATTCTGAACATCTTCCACTTATAGAAATACTCGTGTGAATATTATGTTCTGCATTTTTTTTCTCCAATAACAAGGTCATGACCTCTCCGCCCATCATTAGGTTATGATCTTCTATTATCTGTGCTCCATGCTTTGCTTCAACATAAAGAACATTCTATTCTGATATGCACATGCATATATACAAAAATGCACACAAAAACTTGCTTTATATCTATATCTATCTATCTATCTATATGTATAAATGTGTTATCAGTAGCTCATAATATTACTGTTAATATATTTAAACGACTGCGCTTATCCAAACCATGCTTCTCACTAATATCTATTTGGTATACCGCTAATAAATCGGCAATTAATGTGATATTAATATTACTATATTTGCATATTTAATTACGTAGACGCAGGTGCGTACTGACGATGGTTTGTAATATGAACTTCCGTAATTGATTACTGATTGATTAAAATCTATGTTCTGTAGCAGGCTTGTTTCAGGTTGTCCAAACAAATGATGACGTGACTTGGGGATTTATTGGTGATAATCATAAACGCCTTTACGATCACCGAGAGAACTAAGTTGCTAATTTTGAAGAATTTCTGAACTCACTCAGCAATGAACGCTGCAGTTTACAAACATGGTGTCCCGACGGGCAAAATAAGTAGCCTTTTAAGGTACAAGCGCATAGCTACTAAACAGGAAAATACATACAAATATTCCCAAAGATTTCAAACAAACTTACTTGTACAATATTTATTTATTTAGTTTTTGTCATTTGATATCAGAAGCATGCAGTTTGATCGGATATTCTCGTGTTTGTAGGCCGATGTGAAACTATGGTTATGCATAAGGTGAAAATCAGACTTTATGCATAAGTGCTAACCTTGCAATGGAAGACACGGCCGTAGCACCACGAAATAGCCTCAGTGGAACTCACCTGTGTGGCGTACAGGTGTTCCATCATTATGACGGTGACGAGGCCGCTGTACGGTTCCTCACTCGTCAGCCGCTCCGTGTACATTCCTCCGACGTGGTACTCAGTCAGCTGGTCCTTACCCTTAGCCAGCAGAGGGAGGGAGCTTTGAGTATTTATTGTAGTTTCGGAACCGCGTGAACATAAATCGAAAACTATTAGGTGAATATATTCTATGTTATATACACAACATATAGTGATAGTTTGAGTTCTATAAGGCATTTTGATAGTGTGTATAGTGTCTCGTTCACATTTATAGTGATACAAAACACAATGGAATAGATTTAATCTGATGGTGGATGGACATCTGAGAAGACACTTTGGTAAATTTTAACTGCGTTATTATTGCATTACTTTCATTTAATATCATAATATTCAAATGGCGATTGTTTATTGATATAAGCATGGCTAGTACGGAAGGCATAAATGCCTATACAGATATGCACTATATACCTTTCCCGAATCTTCAGAAGGTAATATGTAAATAAAATGCAAATTCAAAATCATACAAGTGTGCCGAGCACACGTATGATTTTGAATAAGTAATTAGTTGTTAAAAATGCAAGAAGTGTCTTCCCTCTCTCTTAATTTATATCATATGATAAATCTCTGCGAATTGCGTCCGTTTCCTGTCATGTAATAATTTAATCACTTTTTATCACAAAAATAAAACTAAATATTGTAGCCGATTGGTTGACAGAAACTATTCTCATGTCGAGAGTTATATAAAATGTCAGAAATATAAATTTAAGTAAATATAGCTGCATCGATGTATACCGATATTTATTGGTAATTCATGAACATGGTAATATGATATAATAATTGTTTATTTGAATTATAGTAACTGAGTAAAGATATCAGGAAAGGTTAGTATTTTTCACCCATGTTGCACGCACAATCATCAACTGCAACATAAACCCCTTAGCAGTGAAACGGCCCTTACTGCCGGTAAAAGGCAAATTCCGAAAATTATACGTCACTGTGACAGTTGCGTGCAAGGTATCTGAAAAGATAAGATAGCACCGCTTCCATTTAGCTTACTGAAACCAAAGATTAAATTTACCTTTTCCCTTGAGTATTCTGAAAGCTGTTTGTGGTATATAACACTACGTTATTGTGAATAAGGGCATGGAATTTTTCCTCCAGGTCTGGGAAGTAAATTATACAAATAATTATTTATCTAGTAACTTACGGTGCATCATCATTGGCTGAATGTAATGGCATTATTTGGCTCCACCCTATTTCATTTCAATCGATCTGTTGTGTGTGTTTTCTTTGAAATCTGATGAATAATGACAATAGCAAACAAATGAGTGAAGGAGATAGAAAAAATAAAGAAAATTAAGAAATTTCATAAGTATTTTGCAAAATATTGGTAAAGGGCATCTAGGATTTTCATCATTTAAGTATCTTAGTTGCATGTATGTACACATCTCTGCGATCGTTAATTTTTGTAATCACCTTCTTATATGCACATGATTACAACACAAGGCGATTATAGTTGTTTGCATAGATCTTCCTCTAATGCACACCAACTTGTTCTGTCTTTGCCATTCGCATTAACCTCAAATTCAATTCAACATACTCTTTTCAACAGAATCATTCGCTCAATATTAGCTCTGTTGTCTCACGAAACCTCGGATAGTGGTTCGAAATGTTTTACGAAGCTTACCACGTAATGGACAGCGTTGCCATACTTCTCAAGCGAGACGTAGTTCTTCGTGTTCTTGTTGATTCTAAATTCCATGTTGCAGAAGTCGGTGTTGAAGGGGAAGTAGAAGAAATTGAAGTGGCAACGGAAAGTAATGGTGTATTTCCGACTGATTCGGATGTAGTTCTCACTCCCTTTGTAAATGCGCGCTGGAATGAATTATCGTGGTTATTGTATCATAGTTACTGCTACTTATCCGCGTGTTTATGATTTTTGTGGTATTATTATTATTATTATTATTATTATTAGTAGTAGTAGTAGTATTGTTGTTTTTGTTGTTATTATTATCATTATCGTCCTGGTTCTCGTTACTATTAACATTAACGTCGAAATATTGATATCGTAATTTTTTTCTTTCGTGATGGTTATAATTGTTATTGCTATATTTTCGTTGTAGTTGTTGGTCTTGCCATTAGTTGTGGTAGTCGTAGAAACAGTTGTACATTGCCATTTTTACCATAATCATTCATGTTATTACGTCATTAGTGGTGTCATCATTATCATTACTATTACCACTAACATTATTCTCCTAACTTTTAATGTTACTATTGTTGCCAATGGCCCTTTCATTATTGTTATTGACATCGAATAACTTTTACTTTAAATGTTATTCATAATAGTGCCATCATTATTTCTGTTATCCTAATTACTACCACCACCACCACTACTAGTACTACTACTACTACTATTACTACTACTACTACTACTACTACTACTACTACTACTACTACTACTACTACTACTACTACTACTACTATCACCACCATCACCACTTCTGCTACCACAACTACTACCACTACTGTTACTACTACCCCAATTCTACTACTACTCCTACTACTACTACTACTACTACTAATGATTGTACCCACAATATTCCCATATATTCACACAACGTAAAAATCTCCACTTCTCACCTTCTTTAAAGTTTTCAATGTCGTCCGGCAGAGGATTTCCGAGTCTCTTGATGGTGATCTTGCAGTCCTGGTCGACGTTCGTGTGCTGGTTGTTCTCGGCGTTCAGGAAGTCGATTGTGGGGACCCAGATAGTCTCTGCCTGTGCGGAGGTGAGGTTATTATTCATGTGAGTGTGCCTATATGTGTGTGTGAGTGTGTGTGTGTGTGTGTGTGTGTGTGTGTGTGTGTGTGTGTGTGTGTGTGTGTGTGTGTGTGTGTGTGTGTGTGTGTGTGTGTGTGTATGTTTATGTGTGTGTGTATTAATTTATTTACACACGTAAACTAACATCATTGTTGAGATCAGCCTTTAGTGTGAACATACTTTCTAGACTAGCATTCATATTCACAACGATAGGAGGACAGCAGAAACATATTGCAGCATAACTCTATTGCACACACTTCTTTCGGTAAGATGATGTTCAGATCTATCCGACGAAGGTGTTTGAGAGGCGCTGGTCCTTCCAGATCATGCGGACGAGTTACTGTAATCTGTTGTTGACGGCGTCGACGTTTCCAAATGAACTGGAATAATGTTGAAGGTGGGGATGTACATCTCGAATATGTAATGAAATAGTTGAGTTTTGAGTTTTGAATGAGAGATATATGAAAAAAAACGTATAGTATGTGGATGAAATACAGGTTGTATGCATGTGTTTGTGCACTGTGGCAAGGGCTCACGCAGCTTCCTACATAAGTGCCTAAGAAAGGTAGTTTTAAGAGCACTTTTTTGTGAATCATATTTAGAGATTTTTTTGTGTCGATTCCTTGACAATCTTACATCCTCAAGTGTTATCAAGGATAGAGAGCACTTATAAGGGACTGTATTGAGTTTCATTGGTCCTTAAGTGTACATACAAAGAGGTCTTCTAGCTGCATTAGACAATGAATAACACGATTACGCCATGAAATTATGACCTATTTCACTTTATATCCTGCTGGGGTGAGGTCCCTCTTCCCGCAGCCACTCAGGCAGTACTCTGACACGTTAGGATTCTGACCAATACCTGAGGGTGAGGTTGAGGTACACAGGCAGAGGAGAGCTCATGTTTCCACTGGGGGGCGGGAGGGTGCTCTGGTAGCCCCGGGGTCGGAACACCGTCGAACAGTCGAGCTCATCGGACATGTCTGTACACTGCTCGCGGCGGTCGCAAACCTAGGGGAAAAGGGGGATCAGAATCACTCGTTTCCTTCGCATCTTTTTTTTATGCATGAATGTTATGTTTGTCTGTGTGTGTGTGTGTGTGTGTGTGTGTGTGTGTGTGTGTGTGTGTGTGTGTGTGTGTGTGTGTGTGGTGTGTGTGTGTGGAGAGAGATGAGAAGAGAGAGAGAGAGAGAGAGAGAGAGAGAGAGAGAGAGAGAGAGAGAGAGAGAGTCTATATATGTGTGTGTGTGCGTACACTTAAACACACACAAATATATACATATACATAAAGTCAATCTTCACCTGCCTACATAATCACCTGGTTGATAGGAATACAAGTGCCATCATCGCAGGTGAACTCCTTATTCTTGGCACACTGGCTGAGGGTCAGGCTCTGTGCCACACCCGCCTGTTCGCCGCAGAATCCGTGAGAGAAAATCCACTTGCTTGTGCCGATGGGGATGCTGTCGGACTCATCATCCACCATATGTGCATAAGTGTTGTTCATCTGCTGGAGAAAAGTGTGGATTGAAATGATGAAACTTTTTTTTTTCTTTTTTTTTTACGTCTGAAAGAGGTGTGTTTCTTGATCTCGAAAATCATTAAGTGGATTCTGTTTTTTATTTATATCTATATCTATCTATCTGTGTGTGTGTGTGTGTGTGTGTGTATGTGTGTGTGTGTGTGTGTGTGTGTGTGTGTGTGTGTGTGTGCGTGACTGTGTACGTGCGTGTGTGTTCGTGCGCGTGTCTGCGTGTACCTTTACGCCCCACTGCCTCCCCCCCTCCCCCGCCCCCCTACCATGATGTTCTCGAGCCGCCACCTCCCGTCGGCGGCGAAGAAGAGCTGCGAGCGGTAGTACCCCCGGAAGTAGGGCTTGCCGTTCCTCTTGCCCGCGAGGACGAACCGGTCGTCGTACAGGTTGGCGTCGCAGATCCCCCGGAACCTGCGGGGAGGACGCCGCTAAAAGGTGCTCCGCTGAAGGAGATTTAAGAATCTTCTAGAATCGCCCTCAGTTATACAGTTCTCTCTCTCTCTTTCTTTCTCTCTCTCGCGGCTAAAAGGTTTCCGCCGAAGGAGATTTAATCTAGAATCCCCTCAATTACATCTCTCTCTCTCTCTCTCTCTCTCTCTCTCTCTCTCTCTCTCTCTCTCTCTCTCTCTCTCTCTCTCTCTCTCTCTCTCTCTCTCTCTCTCGCTCTGTACAAACTCTGTATTATTTAGTTGGTATTAGGTATTACATTTGCTTTCCATTTAGAGTATAAGTTTCTTGCTTGAGAAGATTGGGCAAGTATTTATTTTCTCCTCAGATCCGGAGGTTGCATGATTTTAATTTCTTATATACATAATATATATACATGCACACACACACACACACACACATACACACACACACACACACACACACACACACACACACGACACACAGATAAATAGATTGAGCAAATGCTCACTGAGTTAATACGAAATAATTCAGAACAATAGTAAACGAAGACGTATCAGTTTAGTAGCGGCGATATTAGCTGTAGTAGTAGACAGTGGTAGTGGTAACAATTCTAACATATGAGAGTAGTAACAATAACAGAAGCAGAAATACTGTGTGTGTGTGTGTGTGTGTGTGTGTGTGTGTGTGTGTGTGTGTGTGTGTGTGTGTGTGTGTGTGTGTGTGTGTGTGTGTGTGTGTGTGTGTGTGTGTGTGTGTGTGTGTGTGTGTGTGTGAGTGAGTGTGTGTGTGAGTGTGTGTTGCATGTGTTGTGGTGTGCGTGCGTGTGCGTGACGTGTTCCTGCATCTCCCTCGCAACTCACCGAAGCAGGACGGGCATCGCCAAGGAGCACATCGCGCATTCCTTAAAGCTCTTCCTGCAGGACTGGTCAGACCAGCGCCCCTGGAACACACGAGGCTCTCCGGGTTATGAAGACCAAGACGCTTCAGTCATATATTATAATGCGATAGTGCTGATTGAATGATGTTTAGATATTTGGAATTCTTTGCTAAAATGTGTATGGTATTAGGGTGAAGAACAACACATGAGTGATACAAATATGGGTAAAAATGGGTTTCCTATTTGATATAGAAGCCAGAAAATACGATCTTTAATTTGTTCCATGTTCACAAATATAAAACAAAAACGTGTGTCATTTTAATACATTAGTAGGATGCATACGAAGTGCAATGATTAAGCGTTTGCGTGTTCATGTTTATTTTTATTCATTTTAATGTTGAGTGGATTAATTTGCCATGTAATAGAACTACATTACTTGATTTATTTTCCTGCCACGCAATGTACACCAGAGAGCGTGGGTATTTCCTCTGAAACATGACTGCTCTGAAGAACCTTGGGACACCGTGAGAAACACTCGTGTACAGATTTGTGACTCGGGCTCCTTATCAACCTCAAACCGATGCCAAGGTCACCTCAGATTGTGTTTTCAATCCCATGTGCGTCATGATGTTCTAAGTGATAAACTAAAGTGCAAAATGCGTAATGAAGTGCGCAGATTTTTATCTTAATTTACGGTTTTTAATATGCTAGAAATCCATTCCCTGATATGCTTTGTGTTTTGTGCCCTCCTATGCTATCGGAACTATAGCTGATGGCGGAATCGGGTCCTTCAGAAAAGTATTTAACGTGTGTAGTATAACTATAATTTTCTCAGGTCGTAAACAAGTTATAAACATTATAAACAAGTCACGAACTTTTAGAAAGAAATGCTCAGATAATTTTTTTCTTTACCTTGAAGATGCTGCCCTCCATTACAGCGCAGTTTTCAACTGTACCTCCATTTGGCTGGCTCTGGGCCCAGTTCCGGTAGGTGATCTATAAAATTGATTTTAGATTAATCGAAAGGAGAACACACACACACACACACACACACACACACACACACACACACACAGAAAAAGAGGGAGTAAGTAAGATCGAAACACGAACACACTTTAACGTACTTCCATAATATACACATTATTCATTTACATAAAATTAAAAAGAACCTACATGACCGCCCAGAGACAGCACTAACTTTTGTCTTATCCTTGTTAGTCCTCCAAACGCCCTCTTCGGCCCCATCCCCGATCCCCAGCCACGTAAGGGCACCGCCGTCCGAGGTACACACATTGCCGTTCTGCGATGCCAAGTTGAAGATTGCCTGCCAGAGAGGGAAGACATTCTGAAGATCCTGATATAATGTAATTAATAGCTTCTGCAAAATAGTAATATCGTGTATACTTATATAGTGTCTGATGCTAATATTATATATACCAATATAAGGATACCCTTTGCTAAGACAAATTCTGAAGAGAGTCACCCTAATATCATGTGATTAATATCTCCCCAAAAAGAAGTAATTTATATTAATATCATGTATACTAATATACTAACATCTAATGCTAATATCATGTATACTAATATGCTAATATCTAATGCTAATATTATGTATATCAATGCAATACCCTTTGCTAATATCTTGTAAGGGAAGACAGATTCTGAAGAGGCATACTAGAAGCATGTAATTAAAATCTGGAAAAGAAGTACTTTATATTAATATCATGTAGACTAATATACTAACATCTAATGCTAATATCATGCATACCAGTATAATGATTTCCTTTACTAATATCTTATAAGCAATACCTCTTTTAAAGGTAATACTTTATTATGGAATATTATTCTGATACCGTGTATACAAATATCTCATGTAATAATTCATACTAACATCATGTATACTTCTGTACTATTAAATACTCTTGTCATGTATACAAATATCTCCTGTAAAGATAATACGCTTTAAACGCTACAATGTACATACCCAAATACCCAAGCGCAGTCATGTACAAACACACCTGTGAACGAAAACAACTAGAGGGGTGATGATTATACCTGGTGTATGGCTAGTTCCGGAGATAGGTAAGGCATGTGGAAGCCTATTGGGACCACATGAGACAACTAGAAATAATTGACACAGGCCGGGCCACTCTAGAGAAAGGGCCCGGACTAACCTAGACTTAGCAAATCTAACTGAACTGAACTAAAGCCTATTAGTAGGTCTCTGTTCACTATTTTTCTACATTCTCGTGCTTTCTATTCCTTCTTCCTTGTCTATTCTTAGTTATTCCTACATTCTTACACATTTGCATCGCTCTCCTTTCTTTCGTTGGGATAGCTTTTAAAATTACCTTTTTGATGGATTCTCAAAATGATCAAGATATCTAAAATTCCAACCACATTCACACATAAATAAAATGAATTGTCACGAATATCTTGCGAAACTTGTGGCTGTATATGCACATTTATACACACGACCAGTAAACGCACTGGAAAAACAAAACAAGAGAACCCCTCTCTCTCACGTACACAATCATCCACATTTGTACATACACACAAGAAAAAAAAAAAAAAAAATGCTCCTTCACGCTCTTATTTACTGTCTCTTGGAAACCGTGGGCATGCGCATACATCAGTGCATATAAATAAACGTAAACATATGCCCTTCTACATATACAGTGAAACAAGCATAAACAGACAGGACATACAGACGTAAACACACACAGTACACATAAGGAAGCGTAAACACACGCCAAAAAGCTCCCTCACGCCCACACACCTCTTGTTCCTCTGGACTCCTGGGCGTGGCCAGCTCCCCCCCGAAGGCCTGGCATAGGCTGGAGGCGTCGCTGAACTTGAGCTCTTCCGTGAACAGATAATAAGGCAAGGGAAGCACATCGCAGGTTTCCTCTAGGGGCAGTGATGTCTGCAGGAGGGACAGTGTTTGTATGTAGTAATGCGAATGTGTAGTAAATGTGATAGGCCACGCGTCAAAACTGCCGTTCTTCTTCGTCTTTTAAGAAATTCTTAATAGTCCGGCAAATATGGATTCAAAATTCCCATTTTCTGAGAGAGAAATGTGACACGATAGAAAACCAAAAAGTTTTTTACCTTAAAAAAAGAGAGAAAAAATAATCAGTAACGATTTTTTTCTGAGCAACCTAATTCAAAATGAAAGAAAATGCTATTCTTAAACATAAATCAGATTTATCATACTTTTTCTATCAACACGTGAGAAAAACTCATCGCCAGAAAACAGCACATGCCCTATGTATTAGGTATTATATCCAAGAATTCACTGCAGAGTATTGCAACCTTGCCTGTGCTAATTTGTTATCATATTCATAAATATTATGTTATCTATCCTTAATTACCCTTATCGCTTTCCTTTACCTTAGCAGCGTCCTCGCCCAGAGTCCAGGACGCAGCATCCCAGGCCAGGACGTCCCCCTGAGGTCTCCCCTCGCAGGACGTCGAGGCAGCCATCTCCGCGCCGCTCAGCACCCGCGACCACACGTTCACGTCAGCCACCTCGCCGCTGCGGATCGAGAGAGATACTACTTACATTACTTCCTTAAATTTTCATACTGCCTTCTAAAACTAATACATAATGACGTTACGGGCAGCAGTTGGCGGGGGAAGTTGCCTCCTCAAGATTTAGTTTACCCTCCTCAAAGTCTAGCTTCCCATCTCCCCAATGGCCACCCCCCCATTATTTGCTTGCCTGAATTCAACCTACATAGCTCTGATTATAGCTTAAAATGCCCCCCCCCACCCGCAAGAAAAACCCTGAAATGACGACCGTGAATGAAATACGCACATATATACATTCACGTCTGCCACTTCGCCGCTGCGGGTCGAGAGAGACACTAATAAAGAACTTTTTTTCATTATAATGATGGTTTCCAAGAGACCGAACTGCTGGTCGATGACAAATGACCTGATACAGAAGGACTAAGTTTACGTTCGTGTTTGTCACTTCGTTGCTACGGTAAAGTGGTTACTTGAAGACATTATTTATTTATCTTAAATGAATATAGATCAAAATTATTCCATGCATCATGCGTTTAAAGTGTGACCGCGAGATTAACCATTCCTATATCAATAACAGTAGGTGTAAGACTGTAAAATTTTGAATATACCGTCACATTGTGAGATGAGTGAACTGTATTCATGTTGACAAATGTAGAAAAAGTATGAATGAAAATGGACATCTTTACAATACAAGAGAAGCAGTTGACCGGTTTCGAATATATCTTTGTCAGAAATACTTGACATATAAAGTATTTCTGACGAAGATATATTCGAAACCGGTCAAATGCATCACTTGTATTGTGAAGATATTAATTCTCATTCATAATTATTGTACTGATTTTCCTAATGATAGTATCAGGATGGAATTTAACGCGATGAGAACAAAAGTTATTAATTTGAACAATCTTCACAACGCAACGGGTGTATCTAATGCAGTTCAACTAATAATTCTTATGAAGATTTAGTTGTCACTTCAATTTTAACTCTTACGTCAAGTTCAGTTATATGGTGAAGTTATTCGTCCTCGTCCATTCTTATATTTTCTCCTATTAACACCTTTTCATGTCATTTTAACATTTATTAGAAGTAGCTTTTGAAAACTGCCAAAAACATACTTCACCATGTGACTATTTCTGCTCTAGACCATCTCTCTTTAAGAACTTTACGACTAACACTTTCATAATTTGTACAATGGTCAGTGTTCTAAACTTTCTCCTTAACTATTAGATTTATACTATTAAAAAATTATTCAGAATAAATGGACTTGAAGATAAATGAGAAAAAAAATAAATATTTCTCACGACTGCTGACTTCATATCGTTCGATTTTGACATCATATGACCAGAATAATTTTCTCTTCTCTCCAAATACGTTATATTCTATATTAGGGATGGGCATATTCATACTTTCGAAATTACCTTGGTATCGAATACTTTCGATACTATCTTGGTATCGAAAATATCAATACAGATCGTGAGCTATCGGATATTATGATTTTTTTTTTTTTTTTTTTGGGGGGGGAGGGTAGTTTTACATGAGTTCCACATAACGGATCGCGATGATTTTGGTATCGATGGATTCCTCGCTCCCTTCTATCCAAATATATATAAATTATTGCGCGGACCCCCCCCCCCTTATTAGCGACAATCTTGATTCCTACAGCAGGGGCGGACATAAAAAGTTCCAGGGAAATTGCAGGTGAAACATGAATAATATACAGAGAATCAGTCACTATATTGTCCAATCTGACCCTCTAACCCCCCTGATGGAAGATAAAGAATCCTCCACGTGTTCAGGGCAGTGTAGATCGTACGACCGACATCAGTGCCGAGTCAGTGAATATGTGGAGGAATTGTTTTCCTGGGTGGGGGTTGGGCGGCGGTAAATATCACCCCGGAATTTCCCCGGCACCTTTCATGTCCTTCCAGGCTTTCGGGGTCAAGACTGTGGGGGTTTCCGCGCAATAATTTCTATATATTTAGGTAGTAAAGAGTAAAGACAATATACAATATACGTATATAGTCTTTGGTAGAGAGTGAGAGGACTCCATCGATAATAAAATCATCGTCACCCATTTGGCGGAACGGATGTAAAATTACCAATATTTCACCTAACAGTTTCTCTGGTACCGTCCATGCCCTCCCCTGCTATCAGGGCCAAGAATGGGGGGGGGGGGTTAGGGGGGTTTTCGGCAATAATTTCTCTATATTTGGATAGAAGGAGAATGAGAGTAATCCATCGATACCAAAATCGTTGCGATCCGTCATGGGGAACTATTGTAAAAAATTATCTCTTAACACAAATGGTTATATTTGAGTATCATATAAGATTACCTCCCACTCTCCTGGCACTGCTTGTCACTTCATGTCTGGCCTCACCTTGGAGCAGTGCAAAGTCTCGGGTAGGTGGATGTAAGAAATTACATATGGTGAATAATTGGTTATTTTAAAAGGCTTACTATGTAACTCAGAACGTCTGTTTTCAAAAGCTGGGAGAATTAATGAGTAAGCGACAAAGCCTCCTTAAGGGAGAAAATGCAATAACCGTTTCTTGACAGTTATCTTAAGAACTGATTTTGCAGTGGCTGAGGAAGATAGCTAAATTCTTGGCAGGCAGTTTACCCTCCTGATTTATGTTTTTATACTGCAAGGTTATCTATATCTATATCCATCTACATATCTATGCAGTACTAAAATTTGGTAATGTTTTACACACACACATATTTACATTATATATATATATATATATATTATATATATATATATATATATATAATATATATATATATATATTATATATATATATATATATATATACTATATATATATATATATATATATATATATATATATATACATATATATATATATATATATATATATATATATATATATATATATATATATATATATATATTATACACACATATGTATGTATGTATTTACTGACTTATGTCCTTTCTTAACATAAAACCCACATTGATTTCAGATGAAAATGAATTAGAGGGGAGATGAAACCAGGGCTCTAGGGATCCAAGACAGAACATCCTTTGAAGATATGCTGTACGGTTTTCATTGTGAGGGAGGGAAATTAAATAAAAAGAGACCCAGAGAATGGAAGATTACCCATTAAATGTCTCCTCTGGTAATTTTGAGTAACTTCCTATTCCTCTTTTGTAACTGATTCATACAAATGACTGATAACAAGGTACCCATACGATAAAACAGGTATCAGAGTCCACACCAGTTTCAGTCAGGTTCCTAGATTGTGCTGCGGACCGACAGAGAGAAACAAGAAGGATACTGGAATTTGTTGTTCAATAAAACTATCCCCTTCGCCGTGATCAGTGTAAAGGTAATTGACTGTAAAAACTAGCAATTATCTTTCTGTGAAGTGCTCGAAGTAACTGATACTGGACACTATAGAAGTCGGTATTGGAATTCGAGAATTCGATATTTAATCGAATATATTTAATATGTTATCGTTATATAAGTATAAAAAATATATTTATTGTCTAGAGGGTGTTATGGCTGAACAGATTTATATTTCTCATTACTGATGACCTTAAAACAGTCGCTTTTGACGTCAAACATGCAGAACATATTATCTCTCTCTCCCTCCTTCCCTCTTCCTTACTTTCTCCCCCACTCTCACTCCCTCTCCCTTCCTCCTCTCTCTCTCCTTTCCCTCTCTATCTCTCTCTCCCTCTTCCTCCAATCAACCCTCCTACCTGAAGGACTGCGTGGCGTCGTACACAGCAGCTGGAGCGTCCTGGTCCTGGCCGAGCACTATCGTCCCATCCACGCCCATCAGCTTGGTGCTTGTGGGCGTGAAGTCGGGAGCAGACACTGTGCTTTCGGAATCGTTTTGGTGTACCTGTGGCTACAAGAGAGATATCTGTTTATTTTCGAATCTGCATTTGTTGACTTTCATTTCCTTCTCTCTCTCTCTCCTCTCTCTCTCTCTCCTCTCTCTCTCTCTCTCTCTCTGTATCTGCCTTTCTCTCTCGCTTTCGTTCACTCGCTATCTGTTTCTATCTCTATATTTAGTCTGAATAAATAATTACCTGAAATTCATTCTGAAATGATTATCACACAGACACACAAACGCGCGCACACCAACACACGCATACACCACACACACACATACACACACACACACACATGAACCAATGGACGATCCATTCACATATTTCTTACAACAATGCCAAGGTGTACCAGCCATTCAAATAATTTTGACATGACTATTATCCCTGTCTCATACGTAACTACCTGTATTTTTAAATTCCTTATTACTTCGACAATGCTTATTCCATGCTTCTTTCATTATTGTTGCGCACATCACTTCAATTTTCATTCTGTTTTCATGTTTACACATCTACATCAACATACTCACTAAGACATCACATTGTCTACGACTAAGACATCACAGATCAACATTCTCACAAAGACATCACACATCAAGAACATCAACATACATCAACATATCTCTACAAAGACATCACACGTCTACGACACAACATCCAGACATCACACGTCTACGACATCAACATACAAAGACATCAGACAAGTATATCAACATACAAAGACAGCACACGTCTACGACATCAACACACTGTCTCTGATAACAATAACCACCCCTTATGACATCAGATACTTCCTTCCAGTCAACCAGCTCACCTCCCATTTTTCCCCGTTGAAGTAAATGGCATAGAACCCGTCGGTGGCGTCGAGGGCGAAGCAGAAGGCCGCCCAGTGCATGAGGGGCGTGATGATGTTTGTCTGTATTCGGAAACCGTGGGCGTTTACTATCACCTGGACGCCGCGTCGGTTGTGATCTGTTAAAGATTTGTTATATTGCGTTCAAATTAATTAATTTATTTGTTTGTTTGTTCTGGATGAGGAGAAAAAAATTACGATACTAATTAAGAG
>NW_020869539.1:723779-731279 GCF_003789085.1 Penaeus vannamei | reverse complement strand
TCTTTCAAATCAATCGTTATTATAATTTATATATTTTTATTTTTATTTTGTATTGCCATTTCCTTTTACCAATGTGTAGAAAGTATAAGGACTTGCTCACTGGTAGCTCTTTGTCTTGCTTACCTCCCAGCTTCTTGTCCTTTCATCAGTTCTTCGTCTCCTCCATCTGCTTGTGCTTCCTTTCATTTTCCTCTGTTCCTCTGCTATTCGCCCTTCTGCTTCTTCCTCTCCCTCTGCCACAGCCTCTGCTTCTCGGCACTGCTCCTTCGGCCGGCCAAGCAGCTGCTGGAGTACGCTGGGGCCCACGGCGGTCGTGGTCACACACAGCTCCACACACGAAGGAGATGCTCCGGGAACTGGCTCTTCATGGGGCCGGTGACCACGATCATTTCCACTAGTATACTATGGCCTTGATTTCCAGGAAGAAAGCCCTCTCTATGCGCTCATACACCGCCTTCAGGTAGTTCAGGTGGCTCTCCCCCGCCTACCTGGCGAAGCGGTTCAAGGACTGGCCGCCCCGCCCGTACCTGTTGGCCACTCCGAAGCTCTTGTCGAACTTCAACTCGAACGAGGACAGCGTGCCCACAGCTAAGGTGTGTGGTCAACCCAGGGTCACCACGAAGCCGTACGTGATGTCCTTGCTGTACTCCGCCTTCTATACAGCCACAGGCGGTGTAGACTTTCATTTTCACAGAAAGGTTAGTCTTCTCCTCCCTGCAGCTGGCAGTATTCACCGAGTCACAGGAGTTGGATCCTTATGGCTATTTATCTAAAGGATCTCGAAGATGCGAAGAGCAACTCCCTGCAAAGAGTCCTTGTTCTGGCCCCCTCCGAAATCTTTCCTGAGAGAAGGAATATCGGCTAACTTCAGCTCGACGCCCTGGCCTTCCTGCAGATGAAGGTGCTCGTCTTGGGATCATCTCGACCTTGACGAACTTCTTGGCCGCTGCAGGAGCTCGATCATCTCGACCTCTGCTTGAGGCTCTTGCTTCTCGCGGCTAAGCTTTTCCAGTTGAGGCGAAGCCATGTCAGCGAGCTTTTTCCGGGTAGTGTTCCGTTTCACAGTCCTAGTGAGAAACTTTCCATTTGAACCCTGGTTTTGAAAACACGTCAAGCACCTTAAAAGGGATCAGGACTGAATTAGATATTCAATCTCTAGTTTTCTCAAAGTCTCAAAGATTTTCCTCTTTCAAACCAGGTAAAGAAATTAACTAGAATTTAAAATTCAAACCAGTTTATGAATTATAGTTACTAGAATTTCCTAATTTTCCTAGAAATTTTCTATTTAAAATCAATTAATGAAAAAAATATTTTTAGAATTTCCTATTTCAAATCAAAAAATCGCTATTGCCTAGAATTTCCTGTTTGAACCATTTCATAAAAAATCTTAGTTTCCTATTTCAAACAAGTTAATGAAGTGTTATTTCCTAGAATTTCCGATTTCAAACCAAGTATTGAAAATTGTCAGGTAATGAAAAATTGTTTTTATTTCTAGAACCATTTTCCAGTTTATAAAAAAAATAGAATTTCCTATTCCAAACCAATTACTGGAAATTGCTATTTACCAAAATTTCCTTTTGCAAACCAGTTAATGAAGATTGTTATTTACTATAATTTCCTATTCAGCCAGGTAATGAAAATTGTTATTTCCTAGAATTTCCTATTTCATGAAGAAGGGGAAAAATGACTGAACATTTTAAACTGCTTAAATTTGTGTATGTGTACACTATATACATATATGTATGTATGTATTTATATGTTTATCTATCTACCTATAAAGTATATCAATACACACACACACACACACACACACACACACGTATATAAAATGATGCCCTGAACCATGCGTGGAAATGAACATCAGCGACAAGAAGGCAAATACACACAAAAAAGTGCTTGACAACAAGATTCAGATTAAGTAACTAGTCGTCTGTAAAAATAATAATAATAATAATAATAATAATAATAATAATTCAAAAGAGCTGGGAAAAGTTATTTATGTCAAAATTAAAAGCATTTGGTGCATCTTAGGATGATTTATCAGTAGGTCTATATATCTATCTGTCTATCAGCCAGTCTCTCTATCTATCAATATATCAATCGAGCATCCAATCTATCTATCTATCAATAGGTGGGTCAATCAGTATCTAATCTATCCATCTATCTAAACACGGAAAGTACACCAACAGTACCTTTACCTTGTTTCAACTGTGTTTCAATTTTATGTTTCTACACGTTTTTGTGTTTCTATATTTGTTCCACTAAATGCAACATAAACATGCACTTCGCCTCTGCATGTACTTTCTGATAACACTGTCGTGCAAATGTTTAACAGCATGCAATAAGTTAATTTAGTAATGAACAACAGTGTTACCGTGTTTACAGAAATTATCAAGCCTTTGTACCAACGCCAGGACGCTTTTACAATGATTTAGTTTTTTTTTCTTTTTTCTTTTTTTGTAAACACGCGATTTTTTTTCTTTTCCTCTTTAACTTTCTTTCTCTGAAATCACTGTTATGAATAAACACTGGTAATAACACAACAGGGATTTCGCTTAAATGGTGATTTTCAGAATAAACATACACATACACAAACACACACACACACACACACACACACACAACAACACACACCACACCACACACACAAACACACACACACACACACACACACACACACACACACACACACACACACACACACACACACACACACACTATATATATATATATATATATATATATATATATATATATATATATATATATATAAACAAAGACATATATATCGAAGTATTTCCATAGCCGGGGGTCAGGATCCCACCCAGTCAACTTGCTTTCAGAATTTGAAATGTGGAAATACATTATCATTATAAAGTTTACTATTATACTATCATTGTTACCATTATCATTATTACTATTACTATTATTATTATTATCATTGTCATTATTATTATCATTATCATTATTATTATTATATTTTTTATTATTATCATTATTATCCGTCACATCATCATCTGTATCATCATTATCATTATTACTATCATTATGATAATAACTATTATGATTATATATATCTATGTGTGTGTGGAATTCATGTTGGATTGCAACAGGAACGACGAAGGAGGGCAAGTATATAAGGCCTTTTCATATTGCTTCGTCAGGGCATATGATGCTCTAGAGAGAGAGAGAGAGAGAGAGAGAGAGAGAGAGAGAGAGAAGGAGAGGAGAGAGAGAGAGAGAGAGAGAGAGAGAGAGAGAGAGAGAGAGAGAGAGAGAGAGAGAGAGAGAGAGAGAGAGAGAGAGAGAGAGAGAGAGAGAGAGAGAGAGAGAGAGAGAGAGAGAGAGAGAGAGAGAGAGAGAGAGGCATAATATCACCTAGAAATATCAATGAATCTCTCCAAACTGCCGAGAACTCAAACCAGAAGTCTTTACATGAACGTACTTGTGACCTGTCTGTAGTCTGTCGTACCAGCGGGATGTGTCAGGTACAGCGTCTCTTTACCATTCTCTAATATACAGGTACACACGTCAAACATGCAAGCATTTCAGTGACAAAAGAAATTGCGGAGGTTAGAAATTGCTTGTCCTGCATGCAAAGTGGCATTTTCTCTGGAAGGGGCGAGGAACTACCTAAATAAGTATCATGTTCCTATTCAAACATACTTGAGAAATTCAACCAATCGAAAGAGGTGAATTTTCTTGAGTCTGGCCTGAAAGAGTGGAAGTTTTCTTTTATACGGTGAGCTGTTGTTGCTCTGTACAAAATTATTATTCTCAATATTTGCATACATTCTGGTACTGTCAATAGTATTCGTGGTTTTAGTTGATTTTCTTTTGTAAAGAGAAACCAGTTGTTTATGCTTTATTATTATCTTAGGTCACAACTGATGTAAAAAAGAAAGAAAGAAAAAAAGTAAATAAACAGTCATAGGACAGATTTGTATATTTTCATTATATTCTATACATTCAATAGTCAATAGTTACAGCGCCTTGAGATATAGACTTTACTATTTTCCATGTCTCTGTGTGCTAATAATACAAAAAACGTGTAGTAGTAACAGTGGTAATCGTTGTAGCAGTGGTAGAAATTATAGTAGTGGTAGCGGAGATAATAGAAATAGTTATTGTTGTAATAGTACTAGCAATGTTAGCAGCAACACCAATGGTAATACTAATAAAAGTGGTTATTTTAACTGTGGTCATAGCAGCAGTAGTAGTGGCTGAAGAATAAAGATAGTGGAAAAATATATAGTAGTAGTATTAACATGAATATATCACATGCAAAATAGATAAAAATAGTAGGTAATCATAAAATCCATGTATATAATGTTGTGCCTTGTGCTAACCTATTCTTTTTTTCATTGAGCCAGTTTGCTACATCCATAACATTGTTCATTCAAAAACGAATTTGAGTCTACGCCAAGAAACTTTATTTGAATGTTTCCAATCATATTCAAACCCGAGTTAGGTTAAATTGAAAAATTGTGCTTAACCTGATACACAATACATTAAAAGATAAACTGACAAACAATTGAATTAGAATATTTAAATACAGACGGTAGACGAAGAAGGAAAGATGGGGAAAAGGATAAAGATAGACAGGAGATGGAAGAGGAAAGGGGGGTAAAGAGGAAACCGGAGATAAAAAAGAGAGAGGGAACATCACAGAGAAAGCGGGAGATAAAAGAGAGAAAACGAGGAAGGAAGCACGAAGGAGTTAAACTGAGAAAAGGAAGAAGGGAAAGGGAGAGAAATTAAGCAAAACGACTCAGAAAAGATATAAACACTAAGCACAACAACCTCCATCAACAATAAAACATCATCAACAACAACAACAGCACCAACAAATTCTTTCAACGGCACGACAAACACCAACAAATACAAATACAAAAAAACACGAGCTGTTAATATCACGGCTATATAGAGTAAACTGGATTATTTCAAAAGCGTCGATTTATCCTGCCGACAGCTTACTAACTTGGGAACCGTTGAATCGGTGCTTTCGCTATGAATGTATGTATAGAAGGGAGTTTCAGCATCGTAATTCATATATTCAAATTTTTTTTTATTGTATCACGAACATCATACACCATACTAAATGATAAGGAAACTAAAATATTAGGAACATCAGCCGTAGAATATTAAAGCATGTTCCGTACTGCACTTTACCCCCTCCTTATTATGAAAACAACCGCCATACCTTCTATTCAAATAAAAACATCACCTTATCTCATCTTATCACTAACCTGCTCCGTAAGCCAGCAGGCAGGACGTCAAGCAGAGGAGCAGGGACTTCATCTTCTTCGCGCGCAAGGACGTCACCGCTTCAGAGTTCAGAGCCGAGAGGACGCCGCGGAAAGTGTCGATCGCATGGCAGAGCGAGGCAGGCTGCATGACCTTCCCTCCCGCGTGCTCTCGCTCTCGGCTTCTGCGCATGGCATTCAGGCACTCGCGGAGGCCTGGGCGGAACGCAGTGAAATCAGAGTTTCGTCTCTTTCGTAAATAATGATTAAAGAAGAGGATGGAGAAAAAAAAGGTAGAAGAGGAGGAAAAGAAGAAGAAGAAGAGAGCGAGAGAGCGAGAGTAAGAGGAGAGAGAGAGAGAGAGAGAGAGAGAGAGAGAGAGAGAGAGAGAGAGAGAGAGAGAGAGAGAGAGAGAGAGAGAGAGAGAGAGGAGAGAGAGAGAGGAGAGGAGAGATAGATTGAGAGAGAGAAAAATAAATAGATAGATATGGAGAAAAATAGATAGAGAGAAAAATAGAGCAGAAACTCGCTGTTGCCTTCAAGTAATTGGTATGTGTGAAATAATAAAGATCTGCTCTCCACTGTGTGAGTTGATGTCTTATTCCTCTCGGCCTAGCACCTAATGCCAAAGGGAAAATTTCCGTTTCCATATACAGAGAAAAGATCGTAAACGAAATTTGTCTTTAACGGTACATGCGAATGGAAAAACGGCATGTTGCTTATTCGTACCTTTATATTATCTTCTTGTACTGTTACGTCTCCCCCTCCTCCCCCGTCCACCATGGCTAAACAAACTGTTTTATTTCGGGTAATACATATAATATACTAATTTTGAAAAAACGTGTTGGTCAATAAATTCGAATTTAATACACGAATAAAAAAGATAACTCACAGGACATGTGACGTTTCTGTTTGTGTGTGTGTGTGTGTGTGTGTGTGTGTGTGTGTGTGTGTGTGTGTGTGTGTGTGTGTGTGTGTGTGTGTGTGTGTATGTGTGTGCGTTCCTTGTTTGTTCACGTACCCTTATGATCTATATTGCGTACCCCCAGGGTACGTGGACCCCAGTTTGGACAACACTGCTAAACTATGCTCAAAACTCTGATGCTCATCTTTCTAGTTATATCTTTTTCTTTCTGACTCTTCTCTCTCTCTCACACATGATTAAAACGGATGTAACAAACCCTGCAAAAAGATACCAAGGATCTATATACTAACGTCGTTATTCACCAAATCAATAGATAATTACGCGTACCTTCAAATGCTCTCAAAGAAACCGTATTTTCTTATCTGAGAACTGCAAAGTTTTACTAATACATGTACACACTACACTATTGCTTAGAAGTGTGTGCTGCACTCTCGAACACTTCTGAAAACGACGGAAGGGAAAATAAATGCATATTCTACAAAACGTGGGAAATAATGCTACATAAACCCAAGACCTAGTTGAGGAATTATGAAATTGTGGCAAGAGCTTTCAAAAAAGGAGATGAAATACGAAATGAACATCGAAATGAAAAATTATGGAAGACATATATGCAGTTGTGCATAAAAAGGCCAATTTCAGATTAAATATCTTTACTTACTTGTTAAGTAGCCATCAACTTGTTAACAGGTTTAAAGTTTTCATTACTGTCTTTACTTATGGGGTATTAGAGCAGTAGTATTTAAGTATAGAAATATTTAAATATATGTTGTTCCATTATATATTTAGATATGTTTGTAAAGATTATGAAGGATGCTGATATACTTATCAACACAAGAACAACTTCATTTAATTGCGTTTTGCCTTTTATAATTGCTTAGTCACGCAATGATGTTTGCCTCTCACAAACACCTTATGAAAACGCTTTGTTTTGAATCCGCGGATATATCACCTGAAATCCAAGGAATTCCATCGTCTTTTGTGGGGTTTTCGTGTATTTTGTGATTTAGAATGACTGATTTCTGTTAACTACCTCGGACTCTCGCCAATTACCAAGTAGGAAGATGGTTATCATCTATCAACTTGTAAAACTGACAATGTCAAAGGTTCATCTAACTGCAACTGCTTTACCTGAGAATGTACAGTAGGTATGCGATCTTTGATTTTTTATTGCTGTATCTGTTATTTTGATGTTATTGTTATTGTTACTTTCGCCAAGAAGGTTATGTTTTTGGTAGCGTCGGTATGTATATTCGTTGGTTCGGATTCCGGATTTTTATTTTTTCAAGGATTCATTGGCCAGTGTAATTATCAAAGTGAATACCTTTATTG
>NW_020869539.1:708779-713779 GCF_003789085.1 Penaeus vannamei | reverse complement strand
CGTTGATAATGATAAGGATAGTGATAGTAACAGTTGTAGAAATAGTATTAGCGGTAGTAGTGGTGGTAGTAATGGTAGTAATAGTAGTAGCAGTAGTAGTAGTAGTAGTAGAAATAGTAGTAGTTAGTAGTAATAGTAGTAGTAGTAGTAATAGTAGTAGTAGTAGTAATAGTAATAGTAGTAGTAGTAATAGTCGAAATAATAGCATAAGAAGTAGTAGTAATAGTAGTAGTAGTAGCACTAGTAGGTATAATAGTAGCATTAGCAATAATGGTAATGGCATCAGCAGCAACCATAACAACCATGATGACAATGCTATGATTATGATATCGAAATCAACAATAATGACAATTATGGTGAAATAATACTGATTATATCTGCTGGCACGAAATATAATTACTTTTGAAAGTCACAAAAACGGTACTAGAGGCAAATGCTATTCACGGAATCTATTGGTACGTAAGTAAATGCTTATCCAGGGATTCGTTTGGCCAGAGAAATAATTAGGATGAAAATACGTTTTAGAAATACAAATAAACGTTATATGCGAACACACGCAGGAAATTATGTACAAAAAACAAACAAACAAACAAAGAAACTAAAGTGACGGTGTCTTCAAGACATATTTCAGCATTTCCCAAATATCATTACACATCAATTTATGTTTTAGTGTAATAAAGCTCCTTAGTGATAGTACACTTTTCATGTCTGTGCATAAAAAGGAATAAAAAATGACGCCAGCTAGCCAATCAACATCGATGTAGCGTAGAAAAGCGATGGACAATGACGAAATTACGTCGCCAAAAAAAAAGAAAAAAGAAAAGAAAAAAAGAAAGAAAGAAAAACAAAAAACGTGAATACGACCCGCTTCTCCCACCGTGGTTGCGACGATCGAAGAGGCATGACAATTACTCTTAATTCCTCTTTCAACAGATTCCCCCAGCCGTACATTGAGAACGAATTCGACATCTCTTGGCTCTACGACGAGATGGCAACCCTGTGGGAGACGTGGCTGCCCCAGGAAACCGCTACCACCGTGGTTTATAATGCTTGTTACTCCACCCTGGTCAAACCGGGACTGAGGGTCATTTCCGTGAACTCCAACTACGGATATGGGTTTAACTGGTCGGTATATATATGTGCATGTTGTAGGTGTTGTTTCATAGGCATAGGAGTATATAGGTGTGTGTTGTAAGAGATGTTCATTTGTTTGATACTTTTATAGGTGTAATGTTGTGTATTTTTGAATATGTATGTTGTGGCAGCCTATTCCAGATGTATGTTGTTCTTATATGTCTTTGCCCACTCTCTCTTCTCTCCTCCCATCTCTCCATCCCCTTCCTTCTCTTTCATTTTCTTCCCCTTCTCTTTCCACTACCCCCTTCCCCTCACCCGCCCCTCCTCTCTCTCCTTCCTCTCCCCTTTTTTCTTCCTTTCCTCTCCTTCCTCCCCCTCTCCTCTCCTTCCCTCCTCCTTTCCCCTCCCTCCCCTCTTCTTCCCTTCCCCTCTCTTCCTCCTCCTCTTCTTGCCTCTCTCAGTCGTCCTATAGAAGGGTAGCCAAGCACATGTACGATACACACAGTGTAATCGTCGCTGTATTCACCCTCTAGAGCGTGAACACTTTACCTCCTCGATGCACTGTACAGACATACCTCTCATGTGCGTGCATTCCTCAGGTGTGATGGTAATACGCACGACACACCCTCATGTGCTGCATGTTCCTCAGGGAGGTACGTACAGACACACCTCATGTGCGTGCATGTCCTCAGGTGGATGGTATACGTACAGACACACCCTCATGTGCGTGCATGTCCTCAGGTGGATGGTATACGTACAGACACACCCTCATGTGCGCCACATATCATGTGCGTGCCATGTCCTCAAGGTGGATGGTATATTACACCGCACACACCTCATGTGGCGTGCATGTCCTCAGGTGGATGGTATACGTACAGACACACCCTCATTGTCGTGCATGTCCTCAGGTGGATGGTGATATATGTACAGACACACCCTCATGTGCGTCGCATTGCCTCAGGTGATGGTATACGTACAGACACACCCTCATGTGCGTGCATGTCCTCAGGTGGATGGTATACGTACAGACAGGACACATGTGCGTACTCATAGTACACTCCCTGGCATTGGCGTGGCATCCTCAGGTGGTTATACGTACAACACACCCTCAATGTGCGTAATGTCCTCAGGTGGATGGTATACGTACAGACACACCTCAATGTGCGTGCATGTCCTCAGGTGGATGGTATACGTACAGACACACCTCATATGTGCGTGCATTGTCCTCAGGTGGATGGTATAACGTACAGACACACCTTCATTGCGTGCATTCCTCCAGGTGGATGGTATACGTACAGACATACCCTCATGTGCGTGCATGTCCTCAGGTGGATGGTATACGTACAGACACACCATGTGCCAATTGCGCTGCATGTCCTCAGGCGTGGATGGTATACGTACAGACACACCTCATTGTGCGTGCATGTCCTCAGGTGGATGGATAACGTACAGCACATGTCCTTGCAATGGCGTGCATACCCTCAAGGTGGATGGTATAACGTACAGACACACCCCATGTCTCATGTGTCGTGTGGATGTCACCTCAGGTTGGATGGTATACGGTACAGACACACCCTCTATGTGCGTGCATGTCCTAGGTGGTATGGTACTACCCTAAGACATTACCTCATGTGCGTGCATGTGCCTCAGGTGGTATGGTATAACGTCAGGTGGTACTGCAACCCTCAGTGTGGCATTGGATGGTATACGTACAGACAACACCTCATGTGCGTGCATACTCCTCTGCATGTGGATGGTATACGTACAGACATACCTCATGTGCGTGCATCTCAGGTGGATGGTATAATACGTACAGACACACCCTCATGTCGTGCATTCCTCATGTACAGACACTGTGTGCATACCCTCAGGTGGATGGTATACGTACAGACACACCCTCATGTGCGTGCATGTCCTCAGGTGGATGGTATACGTACAGACGTCATGACATACCCTCATGTCGTGCATGTCCTCCAGGTGGATGGTATAGCGTACAGACACACCTCAGGTGCGTGCATACCTCAGTGGATGGTATACGTACAGACACACCTCATGTGGGCATGTCCTCAGGTGGATGTATACGTACAGACACACCCTCATGTGCGTGCATGTCCTCAGGTGGATGGTATACGTACAGACACACCTTCATGTGCGTGCATGCCCTCAGGTGGATGGTATAAGTACAGACACACCCTCATGTGGCGTGCATGCCTCAGGTGGATGGTATACGTACAACGACAACCTCATGTGCGTGCATGTCCTCAGGTGGATGGTATACGTACAGACACACCCTCATGTGCGTGCATGTCCTCAGGTGGATGGTATACGTACAGACACCCTCATGTGCGGTGCATGTCCTCAGGTGGATGGTATACGTACAGACATACCCTCATGCCGGTAATACGTACAGACACACCATTCATGTGCGTGCATGTCCTCAGGTGGATGGTATACGTACAGACACACCCTCATGTGCGTGCATGTCCTCCAGGTGGATGTATACTACAGACACACCTCATGTGCGTGCATGTCCTCAGGTGGATGGTATACGTACAGACACACCCTCATGTGCGTGCATGTCCTCGGTGGATATACGTACAGACACACCCTCATGTGCGTGCATGTCCTCAGGTGGATGGTATACGTACAGACACACCCTCATGTGCGTGCATGTCCTCAGGTGGATGTATACGTACAGACACACCCTCATGTGCGTTCATACCTTCAGGTGGATGGTATACGTACAGACACACCCTCATGTGGCTGCCATGTCCTCAGGTGGATGGTATACGTACAGACACACCCTCATGTGCGTGCATGTCTCTCAGCGTGGATGGTACGTACGACACCCTCATGTGGCGTGCACAGGTGGATGGTATACGTACAACAACCCTCATGTGCGGCATGTCCTCAGGTGGATGGTATACGTACAGACACACCCTCATGTGCGTGTGGATGGTATACGTACAGACACACCTCATGTGCGTTCATACCCTCAGGTGGATGGTATAGCACAGACAGCTCATGTGCGTGCATGTCCTCAGGTGGTATACACACATAGCCATCCTCAGGTGGATGGTATACGTACAGGCATACTCTCAGGTGGATGGTATACGTACAGACACACCCTCATGTGCGTTCATACCCTCAGGTGGATGGTATACGACGACAAGGACCCGGGTTCTGAGCTGCAGTGGATGGCGGAACAGCTCCAGTTGGCCGAGGACAACGATGAAAAGGTCTATCTCATAAGCCACATTGCACCGGGTGACGTGGACTGCATCAGGTCGTGGGGACATCAGTACAACAGAATCGTCGTGAGGTTAGATGTTGTTTTTGTTATTGTTTTTAGATTTTAGTTTTAAAGGTTAAGGACAAAGAGTTGATAGTTGTATAAGGTTAAGGGCAAAGAGTTGATAGTCTTGTATTTTGTTCTTTTATTGTCTTCAGATTTCAGTTTAGTTTAAACGTCAGGGTCAAAGAATTAAGAGTCTTTAATTTCGGGATGCTTGTGCGGCAGGCTGGCCAGTTAGTCTCTGTCTCTCTTCTTCTCTCTTTCTCTCTTCTCTCTCTCTCTCTCTTCTCTCTCTCTCTCTCTCTCTCTCTCTCTATCTCTATATATATAATATATATATATATATATTATATAATATTTTTTCTTCATTCTCTTCCCATCCCTCCCCCCCCCTATTCCTTTCCCTCCCTCTCCTCTCTCAAACACAATACATCCACCATACAATAATTCCACCACCTTCCCACCCAACCTCCTCCCCAACCCCCACCCCCGACCCCCGTCAAAAAGAAAAAAAAAAAAAAAAAAAAAACATCATACCCAAGTCAAAACACCCTCTTCTCACAGATACGAATCCACCATCGCCGGCCTGTTCTACGCCCACACACACTACGACCACTACATGGTTTTC
>NW_020869539.1:683779-688779 GCF_003789085.1 Penaeus vannamei | reverse complement strand
GTCTCGGTAGTCACTCGGATGGGGTCAACCTGCAACGAGCGCGGTTAGGCCAGGCCAGCGGGAGCGACATATTTCACAATGCGTTCCAACTCTAGCTAGCATTAAACAAGCCATCGACTAGTCTCAACGAACAAAACAAACAAAACACCTTAAGTCGACTCGCGCCCACCTCTAGGACGACGTCTCTGTGCTCGGCCGACGAGGGGAGAGGGCGGGGAGACCGGCCTGGCACCCCCGCCCCGTCGTCGTCGCCTTCGCCCCCCTCCAGCTGCACACACCGCTGGCGCTGGACGGGCGGCGACCTCAGGCTCCGCTTGCTGCCACGGCCCTCTTCTGGGGGGAGGGGGGTTAGTGAGTGAGTCCTGGGGGGGGGAGACGCTGTAAGGACGGGGAGGAGGAGTAGGAGAGGAGGAAGAGCGGGTGAAGGGGGGCATGGGGGAGGTAGATGCTGAGGGGAAGGGGAGGGGTGTGTAGGGAGGGTAGGAAGGGGAGGAGGAAGGAGGCGTTGAAGAGGATGCGGAGGAGGGGCGGAGGTGCTTGGGGGAAGTACTTATAATGAGCAAGGAGAGGAGAAAAATAAGATGAGAGAAGGAGTGGGAGAGAGAGAAAGAAAAAGAGAGAGAGGCAGACTGGAAGAGAGAGGGAGAGGGAGAGAGAGAGAGAGAGAGAGAGAGAGAGAGAGAGAGAGAGAGAGAGAGAGAGAGAAGAGAGAGAGAGAGAGAGAGAGAGAGAGAGAGAGAAGAGAGAGAGAGAGAGAGAAGGAGAGAGAGAAGAGAGAGAGAGAGAGAGAGAGAGAGAGAGGGAGAGCGAGAGCGAGAGAGAGAGAGAGAGAGGAGAGAGAGAGAGAGAGAGAGAGAGAGAGAGAGAGAGAGAGAGAGAGAGAGAGAGAGAGGAGAGAGAGAGAGAGAAGAGAGAAGAGAGAGAGAGAGAGAGAGAGAAAGAGATATGTATACATAACCAAACATACTCATAAAGCATATACTAAATGACTAATACATAGAAAATTAAAAACGACGAGCCCGAAGAGAAACACGACAACAAAACAAACACAAAAAAATCCCAAACAGGAAGTAATGTAAGTTTCATAGACGGAGGGCGGGGCAGGGGGGGTAGAGGGATGGGAGGGAGGGGGTTAGAGGGGATGGGAGGAGGGGTTAGAAGGATGGAGGAGGAGAGGTGGTTAGAGGGATGGGGGGAGAGGGGAGGTTTAGAGGGATGGGAGGAGGGGGTGTTGGAAGGATAGGATGGAGGAGAGGGGGTTAGAGGGATGGGGGGGAGAGAGGGGTTAGATGGATAGGGGAGGGGAGAGGGGTGTTTTGGGAGATAGAAGGAAGGGTGTTGAAAGGATAGGAGGGGGAGAGGGGGTTAGAGGGATAGGAGGAGGGGGAGTTAGAAGGATACGAGGGGATGATAAGGGGGGATATCAGGTTACTCTAATTACGTTGCCAGAAGAGAGCTGTGCCGTCTCGAATAAATAAAGTAATTAGGTTAGCTGGCGACGTCCGGTAACGAGAAATGGTCGGAGGTGGGCAGGAGGTGGGCAAGGGGAGGGGAAGGGGGGTGTTGCGTTCGGAGCAAGGATGGAAAGGAATGAGGGGGAGAGGGAGGGAAGAGGGGGTTATTATGAGAGGAGGGAAGTAGGGGCAGCAGCGAAGGGGGAGGGGGGGGGGGGGCGTGTTGATAGGAATAAGGAAAGAAGGGGGTGCGGGGAGAGAGGGGAGGGGGGGGGGGTCAGAGGGGGTCCCGATCAGAGTAGGGGACAGGGGGTGCAGGGGGGGGAGCTATCTTGAAAGCAACGGGGGAAAAAACAAATAAACGAGAATTTCTTATTCCTTTAATACATATTTTCCCATCTCTCTATTTCTCTCTTTCTTCCCCCACGGAACGCCGAGAGAACGCTCGCATATCTGACATATCCGTATATCGTATATCTCTTATCGAGTATATTTTCGCCGGAGACAATGAAATGGGGGTTCCGGCCCTCTGAATTAATCAATTAATCAATTCCTCGTTTTCATTAAGAAGATGATATGTCTTCCGGGTGAGAATGTTAAAGATGGCGACGGTGGGGGGTGGGGGACACGTAATAATTTGATGAAGAAGGAGACAAAGAAGAAGAGGAAGAGGAGGAGAATATAAGAAGAAGGAGAAGAGGAAGAGGAAGAAGAGAAAGATAAAATAGGAAGAAGGAGGAGAGGAAGAGGAGGAAGAAAGAGAGAAAACAGGAAGAGGAGGAAGGGGACGAGAAAAAGGAAGAAGAGCAGAGAAAAAAAGATGAAACGAAAGAAGAAGATGAAGACAAAAATAAGGAAGAAGGAGAGAAAAAAAGGAACAAGACAAAGAACAATAACAAAATCTAAGATCACATAAAGACATAAAGAGCAACACACACATCCTCACACTATATCACTATCACACATCCCTTCCCTACCATAAATAATAATAATAATCAAATAATTTCGTTTTAATTCCATGCATTACAGTACTTATTTTCTCTATCTTTCTTTTTCGTTTTAATTCCATGCATTACAGTAGTTATTCTCTCTCTATCGTTTTTTTTTCTCGAAATAGCCGGGGTGACCATCCACTGGCAGCGCGCGGGATCGAGCGCTGGTCGGCAAGACAGCTCGACGAAAACGTTACCACTCCACCGCACACAGACAAACAATACTTTTATCTACCACACACACAATAGCCACATTTCCCACTTCCTTCCGGTTCCCACTAATTTCCCCTTTCTGTTCCATTCCTTTCGTGTTCCTGGCATGGACTTCTGCTTCCGGTAGTCTATGGCCGTTGTATCCATGTTTGTTTTTTGTTCTCTAACTCTTCCTTAATGGTCTTACTCTTTCTTTCTCTCTTTTCTCTGTCTCTCTCTTCTCTCTCTGTTTCTGTCTCTCTCTCTCTCTCTCTCTCTCCTCTCTCTCTCCTCTCTCTCTCTCTCTCTCTCTTCTCTCTCTCTCTCTTCTCTCTCTCTCTCTCTCTCTCTCTCTCCTCTCTTTCTCTCTCTTCTCTCTTCTTCTCTTCTCTCTCTCTCTCTCTCTCTCTCTCTCTCTCTCTCTCTCTCTCTCTCTCTCTCTCTCTCTCTCTCTCTCTCTCTCTCTCTCTCTTATATATATATATATATATATATATATATTATATATATATAATATATATATATATATATATATATATATATATATAATATATATATTATAACAATCTCTCAATTATAACAACAATAACTATATGGATAGTGATAGACAATAATGATAATAATTAATAATTATATAATAATAATAATAATAATAATAATAATAATAATAATAATAATAAAATAATGATAATAATAGTAATAGTAACATTAATAATGATAAATAAATGGTAATGATAATGATGATGGTGATGATGATGATGTCAATAGCAAGAATAAAAACAACAACAATGATGATGATAATAATGATGGCAATGGTGAAAATAATGATAATGATAATAAAGACAGTAATAATTGTAATAATAATGATAATAAATCATGATGGTAATAACAAAATAAAGATAAGAATAATGAAATAATTATAATCATAACGATAAGTCATAACAATAACAACAATGAAAATAATAATAACAAAATATGACAGTTTCGAAAATAATAACATTAATAATAACAATAATAATAACAAAGACAATAGTAATATTATTAATAATATTGATAATAACAACAATGATGATAATAACAATAGCAATAATATCAACCATGATAATAGCACTAATAACAATAACAATGGTAATGGTAATGAAAATAATGATGGCAAAAATTATAATAATAATAACTAAAGTAATAATAATATTAATAGTAACAACAACAATAACAAAAGATAATAATGATGATAATAATAAAAGTAATGAAAACTTTGATAATAATGGCAAAAATGACAAAAAATAATGTTGATAATAACAATAATGATAATAATCATATTGATAATATTAACAATAATAACAATAATAATGATAATAATGAATAATAAATAATCACGATAATATAACAATAATAATTACAATGCATGATGACAAAAAAGTAATAATCATAATGATAGTAAAAGTAATGAAAACAACAACAACAATAATAATGATAATAGTAATAATGATAATAATAATAATAATGATAATGATAATGATGATGATGATAACAATAACAATCAGTATTATTATTGTTGTTACTATTATCATTATTATCAAAACAATAATAATGATATTAACAACACCAACAAGAACTACAATGGTGATCATCTTTATCATTATCATTATTACCACTATCAATATCACCATAATCATCAATATCAACCAAATCATTATCATAATTACTATTATCATTATCATTCAATATTGATATTATTCTCATCGTTGTCATTGTGATCATTATTAATATCATTATCATAGTTATCATTATCATTATTATCATCATACTTATCATTATCATTATTATCCTCATACTTATTATTATCATTATTATCCTCATACTTATCATTATCATTATCATCAACATACTTATCATTATTATCATCATCCTTCTCCTTATCCTAATTTTTATCATTAATAATATTACCATCATTCTTATAATTATTATATCACTATTGCTATCATCATAATCATCATCATAAGTATCATTATCATCTGTAATTAATATCTTAATTAATTTTTTTTACTCTCCTTCTCTCATTTTTCACATCTTCCTTTCCCCTTGTAAGTAATCCTACATACACAGCAAGAAAATGTTATCCCACAACTAACACAAGCGGAGACTTACATCAACACAGCATTCGGCGGTCTTAATCATTAGTCTTATTTCCTCTCTGCCAGAAATAGCCTCCTCTTTCCTCTCCTCTTCCTCGTCTAAGACCCTTTTTTTTCGTTCCTCATCCTCTTGAGGCTCGGCGAGGCAACCTCTTCATGTTCCTTGACACACTTTTTTATTCGTTTCTCTGCCCTCTCTCTCTCTGCTGTCTCTGCTGTCTCTCTCT
>NW_020869539.1:644539-665139 GCF_003789085.1 Penaeus vannamei | reverse complement strand
TCTCTCTTCTCTCGCTCTTTCTTGCCTGTCTACTCCATCTCTCTCCTTTCCTCTGCCTCTCTCTCTCTCTCTCTCTCTCTCTCTCTCCCATCTCTCTCTCCTCTCCTCTCTCTCTCTCTTCTCTCTCTCTCTCTCTTCCTCTCTCGCATCCCCATGTTCAACTACGCATACTATTGTATATGATAAGCGCATCTATACATATAACATACGTGCGTAATTATTCATGTTCAAGTTTACGCATACATGCTTATCTATATGTACAATGCAAATTAACACACATACATATATACAAGGCACAAAATAATAAAGAAAACACTGTCTATGCATAAACACAAACACATACATACATGAATGCTCAAACAGACGCACTTAGTCATAGAATTATAGCATACAGCACACGCACACACACACACACCACACCACACACACACAACATACACCACACACACCATACATACCTAACATATAGTATATTACATACATACATACATATATCATATATATATATAATATATAATATGATTGTAAATATTATATATATATATATAATATAGTATATATATATATATATATATATATATAATTAATAATATATTATAATATACATATATAATGTACACACACACACACACCACACACACACACACACACACATATAATAGTATATATAATATATATATATATATATATTATATATATATATATATATATAAGATAATATATAGATAATATATACCCTATTATATATATATATATATATATATATATATAGATATATATAATGATATATATATATATATATATATATAGACACACACACGACACACATAGCCACACCACACCCCACACACTTAGGGTGCCACGTCATAGTCTGGTTTTCTCATTTTCTGTCGGGTGTCTATTTGCTTCTCTGCTTGTCACTCTATCTATCCATTTTTCTCTTTATCTATCCATCTCTCTTTCTCCCCCTCCTCATCCCTCCCTCTTTCTCTCGCTCTGTCTCCCTCCCTCTCTCTCGCTCTCTCTTCTCTCTCTCTTTATCGCCCTCCTCTCACTCCCTCCTCCCTCAACCCAGCACACATATGTATATATATATTTACGGAACTCTAACATACTCTTATATATATATATATAGCCTTTCAAACATTCAAATAATCCGTATTAAAATCATTCATCAGAATTTCACTGAATGCAATGACAAAATCTCCATATAAAACCAAAAGCGGCTTTTAAACCACTCGGAGTGCATAAATATACATCTCTCTACATTATGCTTTCGTCAGATAAGTTTTAGCTTACTAGAATCCATAAATATACATCTTTGTACATTAGTTTCGTCAGATAAGTTTTAGCTTACTAGATCCATAAATATACCTTTGTACATTATGCTTTCGTCAGATAAATTTTAAATTGGTAGAATCCATAAATATATATCTTTCTACATTATGCTTCCGTCAGATAAGTTTTAACTAACTAGAATCCATAATATACATCTTTGTACATTATGCTTTCGTCAGATAAGTTTCAATTAATCAAAATGTATGAATATACATCTTTGTACATTATGCTTTCGTCAGATAAGTTTTAACTTACTAGAATCCATAAATATACATTTTTCTACATCATGCTTTTGGCAGATAAGCCGAGATAACGCAAATCATCCGCCTTTTCTCTTAATCTCTCCTAAACTCGGGCGTCTGTACAGCGTGGGTGGGAGTGAGTCACGCAGGAGAGCTTTGTCAGTCGCCCACACGCCGGTCGCTAAGTCCTTTTCATTGTTTTCCCATTCTTGCCTCTCCGGTTCCCTTTCTCTCTCTCTCTCTCTCTTGCTTTTCTCTCTTTCTCTCTCTCGCTGCCTGTCCGTTTCTCTTTCTTTCTCTCTCTCTCTCTCTTTTTCTTTCTATCTATATATCTATCCATCTCTATCCGCTTTGTTTGTCTCTCTCTCTTTCTCTCTCATTGTTTCTTTCTCTGTCTCTGACTCGTCATCAGTCTACTTCTCTCTCTTCCTCTCTCTCTCTCTCTCTCTCTCTCTCTCTCTCTCTCTCTCTCTCTCTCTCTCTCTCTCTCTCTCTCTCTCTCTCTCTCTCTCTCTCTACCTTAGTAGTCGTATTAATTGTAGTTAATTGTAGTCCTTTTACCATTACTAATAGCAGTAGCAATCGTAGTACCATTAGTAGTAATAATAGTAATTGTTGAAGCACTGTTAATAGCAAAGGGCAACGAAGCAAGACTGCTAGTAGTGACAGTAATATTAGTGCCAATATCAATTTGCTGATGATCATTATTGATATTGCAAACGAGGAACCAAGCGAAAAGAAAATGGCAGAAAGAATGGTCAGAGTAAGTGAAATTGTATGTGCAAAACCCGGAGATTTTGTGTAACGATTACGAGATTTCGCTCGAGTCCCAAGTTTCGTCATATTTTCCTATGATAATAATAATGATAACAATAATGATAATAATAAAAGCAATAACAATAACATTGTATGTGATACTGATAATAAAAGTGATGATAATAATAGCAACAACAACAAGAATAATGATAATAATAACAATAATGATGAAAAAATGATGATGATAATGATAACAAAGATAATTGTCATATTGATAAAAATTATAATGATCATTGTGATGATAATGATAAACAAGCATATGATATTATCATACAATATGATAATGATAATGATCATTGTGATGATGATATCATGATATAATGATTCATCATGATAATATAATATAAGAATAGTCATAATAATAGTAATAATAATAATAAAAACAGTAATACTAATAACAATCAATAATAATAATTACTATAATAATACTAATAATAGGATAATAATAATAATTATTAGAACAACAATAATAACAATAATAACATAATGATATCAATAATAATAATAAGTATGATGATGAAGGCAAGGATAATGAGTGGTGATGATGATAATAATGACTAATAATGATAATGAAAAGGATAAAGTTAATATCAATAACAATAATAATAATATCATAACAATAACAATAATCCTAACAATGATATTCATTTTCATCATCATATTATATTCTTTTTACCATTTTCATCAATATAGTTGATAGATGTTTCATAATAACTTTTGCTATTGTTATCATTTTATAATTACTATTACTATTTTCGCCAGAACGACCATTGTTTATAATAGTAGCAATAGCATTAGCATCATAACTATAGTACTATCGTATCATCATTATCATATTCATTATCACTTTCATTATCATTATCATTACTGTCATTAGTATTATCATTGTTTTACCTTCATTATTATCATCATTAGTACATAAATTATTTTATCCCTATGATTACTATATTAATTTTCAATCATTGTTTTTATCATCATATCATTTCATTAATTTCATCATCGTTATCATCATTATCATTACAGTCATTAAGTTCATTCGTTATCATTTGTTATCATTACATTACATTCACGTTTCCATTCATCGTTATCATCATTATCATTGCTTCATCATCATCGTTTATCCATCATAGTCATTACAATCGCAATTAGTTCATCAATCATTAGTTCATCGTCTATCACCTTATCATTACTCTGATTATCCTTATCATCATACTCCCTCATGCCAAGAAATGATGACCAAACAACCTCCAAGAATTTGATGTTTCCCTCCGATTCCCTCTAATATGAGACTATAACTATAAGACGCGACCGAGTGTTATAATAGGGCTATCACACTCACAGATAGCGTGTTGTGCACACAGGGGAATGGGAGGGGGAAGTGGGAGAGCGAGAGGGGGGGGAGAGGGGCAGAGCAGAATGGGAGGGGGGAGATGAGGAGGGAGAAGAGGGGAGAGGGGAGAGAGGGAGAGGGGGAAGGGGGGCAGCGAGAGGGAGAAGAGAGAGGGAAGAAGGGGGAGAGAGGGAGAAGGGGAAAGGGAGACGTGGGGAAAGTGAATGCTTCATTTCGTGATGCTTTCACTTCGTCAAACGTAATGCCTCTGTTGTGCCTCCGGGAATAGGTAATAGACTAGCAGCAACAAAAGAAAAAAAAAAAAGAAAAGAAGAAAGAAAAAAAGGAGAAACAAATGATAAAAGGAAAATGATATAGATTGCAGCCTATTCTGTATTTGGCTCTTATCTTTCTGCAAAGGGAAGTAATAATCCATTCTTTTATTCTCTTTATGTTGTGGTAATTCTTTCTGGTCAAAACTTTTGCATCAGCTTCCATATAAAATATCATCGAACAGTCTTTGTAACGTAATAAATAACTGAGAAATAAGTTATGAAGAAAATACCAACCAAATAGAATATATAAGAGAAAAAGAAATAAAAATACTATGTAATTAAACGAAAATAAATATAAAGAGAAAAGAAGAAATAATAAAGAGGAATAAATAAACGTAAAAAATAGACAAAGGAATGAAGAGATGTAAAGAAGAATGGATAAATAGACGAAGAAATATATGAAGAGGTTAATAACTAAAAGATATGAAAAAAAACTATTAGCTATTAAAAGAAAACCCGGACAAATATGGACAAAACTGGTTTTAGAAACTATCGCGCACTGAGGTAAGTTTTATATTCTGACACACTAGCTATATACGTCAATGTAAACCTCTTTTAACATATGGAACAAATTTCGACGAAATCAGGCTTCGTAATATCTCTTTCATGTGCCAAAGATATAGAAAAAATAAGAATAACGGTGATTGGGTTTCACTGTGGTTAGCCTTGTATAGATATATTTACGTTGTCATGAAATTTATATACTTTTTCAATCTATTTATTCATCTTTTTTTTCTGTTTTTTTCTGTATTGCTTTTGAAAAAATATCATTGGTATTCTTACTATACCTACAAAATCATCGCCTTTCTCTAATCACATACATCATTATCATCTGATAGTCTGCGTTTAATTAAATCGACACAACACAACGCCACGTACAGTAAGCCAAACAATAAACTTAATATAAGGTTAATATCAAACGTACCCACGTGTGCTTCCTCTCTACCCCCCCCCCCCCCCTTAGGCCACGCACCTACACGCTTCCACCTAATCTTGCCTGGATATCATGCACGAAACGGGAATCTGTTTCGTGTTCGTGACATCTGAAAGTTTTTTTTTAAATTCATTTTTCTTCTTTTTTTCTTTCTTTGTTTTCTTTTTTCTGTTTTTTTTTCCTTTTTCGTTTGTTTCTTTTCTTTTTTCTTTCTTTTTCATTCCTTCTTTTCTTATTATTTTCTTTTTCTTTCTTTCTTTCTTTTCTTATTTTCTTTTTCTATCTTTCTTTCTTCTTTTCCCTTCATTCTATCCTTTATTCTTTCTTTCTTTCTTTTTTTTTTCTTCCTCTCTTTCATTTTTTTTCTTTTCTTGCACACGCAACCCGCTATCACGAATACCCCGTTGTTACACTGTGACGAGGCCGAACCCAGTGTACTTTGGATCGATGGTCGGTCAGTCGAGGCCGTCTCTTCTTCCGTCGGTCATATGATGACGTCATACCTGCTCTAGATAAGGTACAAGCTTCGGGGCTCTCTGCAATTACTATATTTAGATAGGTAATTGATTATTATCTTCGAATGGGATTTGTGTTTTTATTTCTATTTTTTTTTTTACGTAGGAAGGTCATCGCCAATTATGTCTATATTTAGAAAATAGGATTTACTAGAGAGAGGCTGGGAATAGGACAATCAAGCAGCGATTTAAAAGGGTTCGGTAGCGTGTGTTGTACGTCACGCTGTTTCCAAGGAGATGGCTGCGTTCGCCTTATCGCCGTCTGTATCCCGTTACCAAGACCAAACACACCGTTAAGGGTAACAGACATGATTCAGGTCTATTTTAAACTGTTACCAAAAAGAAATATATCGGTAAGGGTTACTCCTTCGTTCTAAATTCCTTTTAGAATGGACTGTTGCCAACAAGAAATATATCGGTATTAGCGTTATTCCGTTTATTTTCTAAAATTCCTTTCGCAATGCCAGCAAGCTTTTCTTTACCGACAATTATTAGAAACTTATATCTGCAAACCCCCCCCACCCCTCCCCTCCCTCCCCCCACGCCGAGCATTCTCACCTCTCCGTGACCTCAGACGACCGCCAATAACCATCTGACACCACGCCACGAGACGAACCGCGGGTCAGCGACAGGGAGGTCAAAGGGCTAAAAATAGAACATGTTTGGGAAGAAATGTATCAAAGAGCACGAAGCCATGGCGGTAATAAGCCAGATTACTCCGGGAAGGTGTGTTCGAAATGTAGGTCATTGCTATGGCTCTTGCGTCTTGCCGTGTGCGTGTTCTGGGTCTCATTATCGGGATGGGTATGCATAAGTACTTTAGGCCCCAACTATATATATAATTATATATATATATATATATATATATATATATATATATATATATATATATATATATATATATATATATATATATATATATATATATATATATATATACACACACACACACACACACACACACACACACACACACACACACACACACACACAATATATATATATTATATACATACACATAAAATATATACATATACATACACACACACATTGTCTTCCTTCCTTGTCTCTGACATCCTTCCCCCTCTCCTTTTCTCCCTCTCTCTCATTCTCCATCCACTCGCCCTCCCACTCTCTTCCGTTTGAATAGAAACCTCAACGATTGTTATAGGTACATGACAAAAGACGGCACTAGTTATATAGGTCACCAACAGCGCACACACAGGGCACTCTCAGTCACTCATTAATTTTTTTTCTCTCTCGCTCCTTCTCTCCCTCCTCCCTCCTCGCCCCCCCTCTCTCTGCCTCCTCCCTTTCTCTCCTCCGCCTCCCTCCTTCCTCTCTCCCTTATCCCTTTCTCCTCCTCCCTCCTCCTCCTCTCTCCTCCTCCTTCTTGCTCCCTCCTCGCTCCTCACTCCTGTCTTACTCTTCGCTCCTCCTTCCTCGCCCCTCTCTCTCTCCATCCTCCCTCCCTCTCCCTCCTTCCCTCCCTCCTCCTCTCTCTTCCCTCTATCCCTCCTTTCTCCTCCCTCTCCTTCCTCTCCCTCGCTCTCTCCTCTCTCTTCCTCCTCCCTCCCTCCTCGCTCCTTCCTCGCCCCTCCTCCTCTCCTCTCCTCCCTCCTCGCTCCTTCCTCGCCCCCTCCTCTCTCTTCCCTCCTCCCCTCCAACCAGTAAGAATCTGCAGCAGAAGTCTCGACAGCCAGCGCCAAAGGACGCCTTCGGGTGATCTCAGACACCGAGCAATGATCCTACTGAGACACGCCTAAACCTTTTCTTAAATTAACTAATGGGAACCAAAGGGCGTTTTCACATAAACTAACCACGGGAAAATAATGCTTACGACCTTCTTTTTTTAATAGGGCTTAGCGTTTTGCTGTTGATGAAAGTACATAGGACTTTAAACTGGGCTTCTTGCACAGGGTGTGTTGTTACACATACAAATACGTAGACGCACACACACATACACATACAAATACACACACACGCAGACGCAAAAAATATATAGAAGCACATATAGACACGCTATCACACACACACACACACACACTCAGAGTCACACACACACACAACACACACACACACACTCAGAGCCACACACACACACACACACACTCGCAGTCACATACACACACACAAAACACACACACACACACACACACACACACACACACACAGTCACATACACACACACACACACACACACACACACACACACATACACACACACACACACAACACACAAACTCACACGCAAACACAGATACATACATTCATGACTTCACCGAATCCTCCTCCCGACCAGCTGAACATAACTCCATACTGAATTGAACGGTTTAATTTGGGTCACGTGTTTTGCAATGTGCATCTGCTCCTGACAATGGTTATTAGCAGATTCCCCTTCACGATTACCACGCATCAGATTGATTATTAGGTCGATCAGCTGTTGTCGCCTTTGCATGGGTACCTCTTACCCCCCCCCCCTTTCTCCCCCTTCTTACTCCGACAATGATATCCAATTATTCATTTCTTAATCACTGTTCCGGCACTGTTTTTATCGATTCATTATCTCGTTATCATATTTTTATCATCAATTCATTCATATCATTTCATAATCACTGTTCTTATTCATTATCTTGTTTTCATATTTTATCATCATTATCATCGTTATCCTATTTTTTATCATCAATTATTTATTCCATATCATTTAATAATCACTGTTTTTAGTCGATTCATTATCATCGTTATCATAATACTTATAGTCTTTGTTGCTATCGGCATATCCTGCCTTCGACCTTTCTTATTTTCTCTACCCATGTCCGTTAGCAAGTCATATCCCACACTTCTGCCCCCGTGTTCCAGCAAAGGAGATAATGACCCTTATCTACATCACGAAGCCGATTCACATTCCCAATCCTCTTTAAAACCCACCTATTTGTGCGCTTGTTTGCCCAGCTAAGCAGCAGACATCGACGGTAACTCCAGAGATAGAATAATTTATTTTTTTCATGTCTCTTTATTTTGTTAACCGGAATTCTGCTCCGCGGGTGACAACAGGAAACACGAGACAAGCTAGGATTCGAATTCCAATCTTGATCGTGATCGATTTATTATATTCTGCATTTTCTTTTTTTTTTCTTTTCTTTTCTTTTTGTAACAGTTCTTCTTCTAATTTCTTTTGTATCTTCATAAAATTACTCTTGGATAGCAAAGTTCGTCGGCAGTTTCAACTTCTCCTCCATTCAAGATCGGGGTTTTGGTGGTGAAAATAATCTTGATCAGCCATTCTCTTCACAAGCTTTATTTTGCTCATATTTGAGAAAATTCCATATAGTCTACTGTTTTTATTTTTATATTAACTTTTTTAACTTAGTTCACTCACTGACAGGGTTATCATCGGTGTCTACAACAAAGACCAGTGTTTTATTTACAAGGACAAGGTAAGCCATCTTCAGTGTTTCTATTATTATTATTATTATCACTTACTTTACTTCATTTCTTATTTCTATATATTTCTTCATTTGTCTTTAGAGAATATGAATATCAGCACGCCGTATTGTTTCTTTGAGTATATGAATATCAGCATACCATAGAGTTATTAAAAATCTCCCTTTTCTATTTGCGCACATAAATGGCAAACCAGAAATCAATACCACGTCATCACCAACATCCCAAAGGCATCAGGGTATCCGAATGACGTGTTTACTTCAGAGGGGTATAAGGGCGATCGCAAAATCGTCATGCAAAGTTCACGCATGACGGAGAGGCGCGTGGGCTGGAAGAGTGCGTCGAAATCCGATCTATTTACGTGAAAAAACCTGTCGTTATTGGGTCTTTTCCGCCGTAAGTGGGGTAGATCTTAGCCCGAGTTGGATTCCTCTTTGGCAAATTTTCCTCCGTTTATGGCGCGAGTATCTATATTTTATAAGCAGAGCTGACAAGATTCGTTCTAAAAATAGCTCGGCTTGAGAAACTCGATCCCTGGAATTGCTAAAGCGTCACCTTGCATCATCATCTTGTCTAGACAGCAAGAGACATCAACTGGTTTTCTGCAATTCTCTCTCTCTGTCTCTCTTTCTCTTTCTTTCTCTTCCTCCCTCCTTCTTTTCCTCACTCCTTCCTCCCTCCCTCCCTCCCTCCTTCCCTTCCTGCAATTCTCTCTCTCTCTTTCTCTCCCTCCCTCCCTCCTTTCCTAATTCTTTCTTGCCCTCCCTCCCTACCCTCCTTTCCTCCTCCCTCTTTCCTTCCCCCCACCTTCTTTCCTTCCCTCCCTCCTTCTTTCCTTTCCCTCCCTCCCTCCCTCCCTTCCTTCCCTCCCTCCCTCCCTCCCTCCCCCTCCCTCACTCCTTCCCTCCTTTGGTAATTACTCAAAGTGACAAGCTATTTTTTCTGTTCCATTGAAAAAAAAAACTTCAATTCAAACTAACGATATCAGATATCAGCCCTTATACAGGAAATACTTAACCGTACTGAACAAATGCATCATAATTCAATACTGATAATATTAATGCCTAAAGCTAATGCATATCTTTCCACGCTTGTTAATATGTTAAAGTACACCGCATACTATACACACGGCTTCGAGATACCATTTAAACCACAGTTAAACACCTACACACATGAACCGTATTCATGTTGACAGATGTGGAAAGGTATGAATGAGAATGAATATCTTCACAGTACAAGAGATGTATTTGACCGGTTTCGAATATATCAATATATCATATGTCAAATATCATATATTCATGTATTTCTGACGAAGATATATTCGAAACCGGTCAAATACATCTCTTGTATTGTGAAGATATTCATTTACTTTCATACCTTTCCACACTTACACACATCCGTACATGACGGCAAAGACAGAGTGCCATTCTACACATACAACATCATACATTCGTCAGATTCGGAACATCCCACGCCGTCTTAAACATCTGTCCACTCAACATCCCATTTCTTGTTCATTTAACCCTTTATCAAGCATGAATTCCTTGTCCTTTGTTTGCTACACTTTGTACTACAACTGTCCGCAACATATACCACATAAGTCACATACTACGCATACAGGAAAATATAAATAACATAGGAAGCTAAATGAGAAAAAAATATAATTACATCTGTTCACTGCACATACCACATAATCCACATACTACGCATACGGGAATATATATATATATACAACTATAATGTGGGAAACTAAATGGGGGGAAAATATAGATACATCTGTTCACTGCACATACCACATAAACCACATACTACGCATACAAAATCCAGCATAAATACGAGAAGCTGAAGGGGAGGGGCGGGGGGAGCTAGCCACATGAAAACCAATCAGTGTATCCATGAAACAAACAAACACCAACATACATTTTTCTTTCACAGTTCCGCTTACTTGTATTGAACACACGACACAAAACAAAAAAATAACCACATAAAGACCCAACTTTATACCATGTACACTAAAGATTAATCATAAAAAAAAAAAAAAAAAATCACACTCCCTTATACGTACATTAGACACACGTCACAAGAGAGAGAGAAAAAAGAACAACATGAAAACCGATGTTTGTGCCAGCATTTAAACTTGAATAAAAAAAAAAAAAACGAATTCTAAATCCATTTTTCTTTAAAAAAAACGATATTTGTGCCAGCATTTGAATAAAAAATAACAAAATAAACTAATTCTAAATCCTTTTTTTCTTTTAAACTCCCGCTTAAAATAAATAAATAAATAAATAGATAAAATAAAGTACTCATATTTCTATATCTTCCACACTCCTTCTTCCGCACGCCAGACACACTTCACTGAACACTTACCTGTATGATGAAGTGTACCGCAAGCGCCCACTCCCGCCGTCCTCTGAACCCTCCTGAACAATTTTGGACTCGGGAATACCTGCGGGAAGAGACAAGTCGGGTTCAAGGGTTGTGTGAAAGTACCTTTTTTTGGTTCACATACATTAGGAGTCGAGAAAAAAATGGCTGTTTTTTTAGGGGGTTCACATACATTCGAAAATGGCAATATTTGGTTCACATACATTAGGAGTCGAGAAAAATGGCTGTTTTTTTTCACATACATTCATGGCTTACATTAGGATAAGTTCACATACATTCAATGGCATATTGGTTCACATACATTAGGAGTCGAGAAAATGGCTGTTTTTAGGGGGGTTCACATACATTCGAAAATGGCAATATTTGGTTCACATACATTAGGAGTCGAAAATGAGTTTTTGCTAAGCATACATTAGGAGTCGAAAATGGTTGGTTTTGGTTCACATACATTAGGAGTTGAAAATGGTTGTTTTTGGTTCACATACATTAGGAGTCGAGAAAAAAATGGCTGTTTTGGGGGGTTCACATACATTTGATTCACATTACATTAGGGGAGTCGAAAAATTGACTATTTATTTATTTATTTATTTATTTTATTTATTTTTTTTTTTAGGGGGGGGGGTCAGTTTTTGGTTCACATATATTTTGAAAATGGGTTCCATACACTAGCAGTCGAAAATGCTTTTTTGATTTCATACATTAGGAGTCGAAAATGTTTTTAACATACATTAGGAGTCAAAAATGGCTGTTTTTGGTTCGCATACATAAGGAATCGAAATGGTTGTTGTAGGACCCCATATATTAAGGGTCCACAATGCCCATTTAAGGATCACATTAGGATTCGAAATGATTTCCTTTTAGGGTCGTATACAGTCGAAAATGGCTATTTTTAGGTCACGTACATGTAAGGCCGAAATTTCCTTTTTTCATTTTAAGTACAATAAGCCAAAAAAATGCCTTTTCAAGTTCACATACATGATGATCAAATTTCGTGATACTCTCCTCGGATGAAACGTGAGTATATGAAAGAGATAACGAAATATTATTCGACTTATCAAATAACATTTCATACTAAAAGTTTCTCTTTTAAACCTCGTATAATCAACGCATTACAAGATTAAGACGGGCACAGAACACTCAACATATTACTTCTGTGTACATTCAGCCTCCAGACTCATAACACTAACGAGGTAAACGAGAAAGAAAAGCATACATTAATATACATATCATGCATAAACACACACACACTCATATATATGTGTTTGTGTGTTATATATATGTGTGTGTGCGTGCATTAACATACATATATATTATATATATTAATATATATATATAATATATATATATATATATTATATATATATATAGTATATATATATATTATTATATACACAGAGACAGAGAGAGCAGAGAGAGAGAGAGAGAGAGAGAGAGAGAGAGAGAGAGAGAGAGAGAGAGAGAGAGAGAGAGAGAGAGAGAGAGAGAGAGAGAGAGAGAGAGAGAGAGAGAGAGAGAGAGAGAGAGAGAGAGAGATGAGAGAGTGAGTGAGTGAGAGTGAGTGAGTGAGTGAAGTGAGATGAGAGAGAAGAGAGAGAGAGAGAGAGAGAGAGAGAGAGAGAGAGAGAGAGAGAGAGAGAGAGAGAGAGAGAGAGAGGAGAGAGAGAGAGAGGAGAGAGAGAGAGAGAGTGAGAAGAGAGAGAGATGAGTGTGTGTGAGAGAGTGAGTGTTTCATTGCCCACGGTTTTCCCTCTTGCAGCGTGTCTCCTCGTAGTCCCAGTGTCCTAAAACTCAATTCTCGTCCATTTTACTGTTGGCCCAGATCAGATTTCGTAGTTTCGTGACATCCATTTCATCGCCTCAATTTTCTCTCTCTCTCTCTCTCTCTCTCTCTCTCTCTCTCCTCTCTCTCTCTCTCTCATCACTCTCTCTCTCTCTCTCTCTCTCTCTCTCTCTCTCTCTCCTCTCTCTCTCTCTCTCTCTCTCTCTCTCTCTCTCTCTCTCTCTCTCTCTCTCTCTCTCTCTCTCTCTCTCTCTCTCTCTCTCTCTCTCTCTCTCTCTCTCTCTCTCTCTCTCTCTCTCTCTCTCTCTCTTCTCTCTTCTCTCTCTCTCTCTCTCTCTCTCTCTCTCTCCTCTCTCTCTCTCTCTCTCTCGCGTATGTTGTTGGTGACCTATATAACTTTACTATTCTTTGCCAAATGCCCATTATAACATTTACGATATATAGGTAGATAGATAAATGAATAGATAGATACAGATCTATATAAACACACACACACACACACACAACAGCACACACAACACACACACACACACACACACACAGACACACAAACACACACTTACAGACACACACGTAAATAAACACACAAATCAATACAATAACACATCCACACCTCCCAGACGACAAGTCATTCACCTCCCTCACAGCTTGTCTTCACCGGCAGTCGCCCTCTCTCGAGTTGGGTTATGCAAATCAGAAAGAATGTTTAAACAACAATCATATATACATATATGAATATAAAATAAAACGTAATAACATACATACTATACATACATACACACACATACGCACACTCACACAGACACACAACATATATATAACACACAAAATATATACATACATGTATATATGTATATGTTGATATATACATACACACACACACACACACACACACACACACACACACACACACACACACACACACACACACACACACACACACATCATACACAATAGCGATGCTTCACAATCCACAAGCGTGGGCTTGACCACTGACAAAATTCGAAATACCTGCCTTAATAACGGTAACAATACAAACTTTAAAATAGTCCAACATTTGCCTTAAAAACCCTATGACGTATCAACAGCTGTACGGAATCCATTAAACTGATGGTCTATTTCAAGCACGGTATCAATGACGTTCGTGGAATGATGAAAATATATGGAAAAAAACATGAACAGTAACAAAGATATTTCGATATACAGTTGCACATGAATATAAAGGAGATGATTTTCCATTCCATATCCACAGATCAATATTTTCCAAGAGAGGCATTTGTTACTTGTGTTTAAAGCATAATACGTATAGAGCTCTGAGTAGATTGATCCTAAGTATTCCTGATATAGAGCTTTAAGTAATCCAAATATAGAGCTTTAGGTATTCCAAATATAGAGCTCTGATTATTCTATATATAAAATACTAAGTATTCCTGATATAGAGCTTTAAGTAATCCAAATATAGAGCTTTAGGTATTCCAAACATAGAGCTCTGATTATTCTATATATAAAATACTAAGTATTCCTGATATAGAGCTCTGAGTATTTTAAATATAGAGCTTTAAGTAATCCAAATATAGAGCTTTAGGTATTCCAAATATAGAGCTCTGATTATTCTATATATAGAACACTAAGTATTTCTGATATAGAGCTCTGAGTATTCTATATGTAAAGTTCTAAGTATTCAAGATGTAGAGTTTTATGTAATCTAAATATATAGCTCTAAGTATTCTAAATATAGACCTCTAAGTATTCTGAATATAGAGATATAAGCATTCTAAATAAAGAGCTTAGTGTATTCTAAATATAGAGCTATGGGCATTCTAAATATAGAGCCCTAAGTATTCTAAATGTAGAACTTTATTCTAAGTATATAGCTCTATGTATTCTAAGCATATAGATCTAGGGCTCTAAGTTTTCTAAATATAGAGCTCTATGTATCCGAAATATAGAGCTCTCGGTATTTTCAATATAGACCTCTAAGTATTGTAAATATAGACATCTAAGTATCTAAATATAGAGCTCTAACATTCTAAAAATACAAGTCTAAAATTCTAAACATAGAGGTCAACCTATTCTAAATATGGAGTTCTAAGTACTCTTAATATCAAGATCTAAGTATTTTAAATATAGACCTTTAAGCATTCTAAATATGGAGTTCTAAGTATTCTAGATATAAAATTCTAAAAGTAGATTCTAAGACACAGAACTTTTCTAGATATAGAGCTCTAAGCATTCCCAATGTCGAGCTCTAATCATTCACAATACAGAGCTCTAAGTACCCTAAATACAGAGCTCTAAGTATTCTCGATATAGAGCTCCAAGTTTTCTAAATATAGGGGTCTAAGTATCCTGAATATATAGCATTAAGCATTCTCTATATAGAGCTGCGAGTATCTCAAATATAGAGCGCAGAGAATAGAAAGCTCTATACAGGGTTCCTAGTCGTAATATTCCTGAGACATTTATCAAAGGTATCAGCGTCTAGATAGTTCTATATGTAATATTTTATCTACATAATTGTAGTTCGTTATTCATCTTTCAATATTTCAAGATATCTGTCGGCATTTGCACTGTTTATAAGTAATATAAATCTAGATATTTGCGAAAAATCAGTAACTAAATGGAAATAAACATACATATGAGTTTATATATTTTTTTCTCCAAGGAACAATGATCGTATACACACAGTATACTTAATTTATACATTTTCCCAAGACAGATACATTATATGCGCATCATATCTCTATATCTAAGCACTAAGCATTTTCCTGAATAAAACTACGTATGCACACACGCACTAACACACACACACACAAATACGTTAAGCCTTTAGATATTTTTTTCCCTAAGAAACGGCACACGTCGCCACACATCATCATAACCTCTGCATTAAGCACATTTTCGCAGAAATTCATCTACGTCTTTGTTACCGGTGAGAACGAGCGCCGGGTGGGGGTGGGGTGCGTGTCGGTCCTCCCCCTCCCCCTCCCCCTCCCCCTCTACCCCCCGACCCACGTCACTGTCTCAGCCGCCCAGTCTGGACGCGCGCCAGCCCTCGACCCGTGACGTCACGACAACGCCACGCCGCTTGCTCTTCTTCTCTCTTTTCGCTTCTCTCCCTCTCTTCCTATCTCGATATATCAGGTTTTTTTCTCTCTCTGTCTTTCTCTCGCTCTCTTTCTTTCTTTCTCTCTCGCTCACTCACTTACTCTTTCTTTCCCTTCCTCTTTATTCTACTTCTCTAATACAAATCTCTCTCTCTCTCTCTCTCTCTCTCTCTCTCTCTCTCTCTCTCTCTCTCTCTCTCTCTCTCTCTCTCTCTCTCTCTCTCTCTCTCTCTCTCTCTCTCTCTCTCTCTCTCCCTTCTTACGTCCCCTCCTTCAACCTTACTCTTTCTTCATCATTCTCTTTCTCTCTCCCTCCCTCTTTGCTTTCCTATCTTCTCTTTCACACTCTCTTTTCTGACGCAATATTATACTCCCATTTTCTCTGTAATTCTATCTCGGGTTTTTAATCATGTGTTTTCTAGATAAATGGTCTATTTCTGTTTGTGAGTTGATCAACAATTATTAACATTCATACTAAACACACACACACATCTCTCTCTCTCTTCCCACTTCTACTTCTCTCTTCTCTCTCTTTATGTGTGTGTATGTGTTTTTGTGTGAGTATATATGCTATATATATGTATTATATATAATGTTATATGTATATATATATATATATATATTATATATATACATATATGTAAAATTATATATATATGCTATATATATGTATATATATATATATATATATATATATATATATATATATATTATATATATATTATATATATATATATATATATATTAATATATTGTGTGTGTATGTGTGTGTGCACGTGCGAGCGAATCTATTGTGCGTGCGTTTTGCGGGTGCTATACGCCGCCCAGTGCTAGTGACCGCCGCCCGAGTGACCGCCGCCCACCCGACCGCCGCTGTGAGTGAACCCGACCGCCGCTTGAGTGACCCACCCCGACCCGCCGCCCAGTGACCCCCGACCGCCGCAGTGACCCGACCCGACCCGACGCCGCTTGAGTGACCCGACCGCGCGCTGAGTGACTCCGACCCGGCCGCTGAGTGACCCGACCGCCGCTGAGTTGACCCGACCGCCGCCGAGTGGACCCCGACCGACTCCGACCGCCGAGTGACTCCGACCGCCGCTGACCCGACCGCCGCTGAGTGACCCGACCCGCCGCCGAGTGACCCGACCGCCGCGAGTGACCCGACCGTGACCCGACCGCCGCCGACCCGACCGCCGCTGAGTGACCGACCCGCCGCCGCCGAGTGACCCGACCGCCGCCGAGTGACCCGACCGCCGACAACCCCCATGAATCACAGCCTTCAAAGCCCGCCCGACTCACCCACGCAAAAGTCATAATCATTTCTATGCAACAAAATTAGCATATTCAAATTTCATCTTTTTTTCGCGGCTGAGTTATAACTATCGAGTTTCGTTTCAGAGAGGAGGAGGAGGAGGAGGAAGGGGGAAGAGGGGGAAGTAGGGGGGAGGCGGGAAGGAGGAGGAGGAGGAGAGGCGGGGGGAGGAGGAGGAGGTGGTGGGGGGAGGAGGAGGAGGAGGAAGGGGAAGGGGGGCGGGAGGCGGGGGAGGAGGAGGAGGCGGGGAGGAGGAGGAGGAGGGTGGGAGGGGAGGAGGGAGGAGGCGGGGAGGAGGGAGGAGGTGGTGGGGGGAGGAGGAGGAGGAGGAGGAAGGGGGAAGTAGGGGAGGAGGAGGAGGAGGAGGTGGGGGGAGGAGGAGGAGGTGGGGGAGGGGAGAGGAGGGGAGGGCGGGGGGGGGAAGGAGGTGGTGGGGGAGAGGAGGAGGAGGAGGAAGGGGAAGTAGGGGGAGCGGGGGAGGTGGCGGGTGCAGGAGTGAGGAGAGGTGGGGGGTAGGGGGAGGAGGAGGGAGAGGGCGGGGGAGGAGGAGGAGGTGGTGGCGGGCGGGAGGAGGAGGAGGAGGAGGGAAGGGGGAAGAGGGGGAGGGGGGGGGAGAGGCAGGAGGTGGGGGAGGAGGAGGAGGAGGGGGGAGGTGGGAGGAGGAAGGAGGCGGCGGGGGAGGAGGAGGAGTGGGAGGAGGAGGAGGAGGGGAGAGGAAAGGGGGAAGGAGGAGGCGGGGGGAGGAGGAGGAGGTGGCGGGGGAGGAGGAGGAGGTGGGGGAGGGAGGAGGAGGGAGGAGAGGCGGGGGGAGGAGGTAGGAGGTGGGGGGGAGGAGGAGGAGGAGGAGGAAGGGGAAGTAGGGGAGGCGTGGGGGAGGAGGAGAGGGTTGGGGGGAGGAGGAGGAGAGGTGGGGGGAGGGGGAGGAGGAGGAGGAGGCGGGGGGAGGAGGAGGAGGTGTGGGGGGAGGAGGAGGAGGAGGAGGAGGGGGAAGAGGGGGAGGCGGGGGGCAGGAGGAGTGAGGTGGGGGGAGGAGAGGAGGAGGAGGAGGGGGGAGGAGGGAGGAGGCAGGAGGGAGGCGGAGCGGGGGAGGAGGAGGAGGTGGTGGGGGGAGGAGGGGGTAGGAGGAGGAAGGGGGAAGTTAGGCGGGAGGCGGGGGGGGAGGCAGAGGAGGAGGTGGGGGGAGGAGGAGGAGGAGGTGGGGGAGGCGGAGGAGAGGAGGAGGTGGGGGGAGGAGGAGGAGGTGGTGGGAGGAGGAGGAGGAGGAGGAAGGGGGGAAGTAGGGGGAGGCGGGGGGGGAGGAGGAGGAGGGTGGGGGAGGAGGAGGAGGAGGTGGGGGAGGGGGAGGAGTGAGGAGGAGGCGGCGCGAGGAGCGCAGGAGAGTGGTGGGGAGGAGGAGGAGGAGGAGGAAGGGGGGAAGTAGGGGGAGGCGGGGGAGGAGGAGGAGGTAGGGGGAGGAGGGAGGAGGAGGTGGGGGGAGGGGGAGGAGGAGGAGGAGGCGGGGGAGGAGGAGAGGTGGTGGGGGGAGGAGGAGGAGGAGGAGGAAGGGGGAAGTAGGGGGAGGGCGGGGGGGGGAGGAGGTGGGAGGAGGGAGGGAGGGGGCGAGGGGGAGGAGGAGGAGGAGGCGGGGGAGGAGGAGAGCGCGAGGAGAAGGAGGAGGTGGGGGAGGAGGAGGAGGAGGAGGAGGAGGAAGGTGGGGGGAGGGCGGAGGAGGAGGAGGAGTGTGTGGAGGGAGGAGGAGGAGGAGGAGAGGTGGGCGAGGAGGAGGAGGAGGTGGAGGGAGGAGGAGGAGGGAGGTGGGGCGAGAGGAGCAGGAGGTGGGGGGAGGAGGAGGAGGAGGAGGGGGGGAGGAGGAGGCGGGAGGGGGAGAGGCGGGGGGGAGGAGGAGGAGGAGGAGGAGTGGAGGAGGAGGAGGAGGTGTGGGAGGAGGAGGAGGAAGGAGAAAGTGGGGGGGAGAGGGAGGAGGAGGAGGTGGTGGGGGGAGGAGGAGGAGGAGGAGGAGGCAGGGAGGGGAAGATGGGAGGAGAGGAGGAGGTGGGGGGGAGGGGGTGGGGAGGAGGAGGAGGAGGAGGAGGAGGAGGGAGGAGGAGGAGGGGGGAGGAGGAGGAGGAGGAGGAGAGGGGGGAGGAGGAGGAGGAGGAGGAGGAGGAGGAGGAGGAGAGGAGGGAGGAGGAGGAGGAGGAGGGAGGAGGAGCGAGAAGAAGAAGAAGAAAAGAAGAAAGAGGAAGATTAGGAAGGAGGAAGAAGGAGGAGGAAAAAGAGAAAGAAGAAGGAGAGAAGGAGGAAGAGGAGGCGAGGAATGAAAAAGGGAAGAGGAGGTAAAAGAAGAAAAAAAACAAGAATCGAAACAGAAGAAACTGATAGATCGGAATCCAATTCAGAAATATCAATATAGTTGTAAAATCCTCCGCTATTTCTGACGAATCTCTAATAAATGTATTAACCTTAATAGGAGCTCGTTTTCAAGTTTTCAATCTACCACAAATGTTTTTTCAAAGCATTTTTGATAATAAAAAATGCATCTAGTGAAAAGTCGTTTCTAAAACCAGATATCAGGTCACACTCCACACTAATCTCACATCTTTACGTTTATTTTTTTCCATAATTATCACTCACACCCACATATCCAATTTTCTTGCATCCCTACACAGACTTTTCCACATCCACACACAAAACTCTTCCGCACCCGCAAATAGAATTTTCGTTCACCCACACACACACATAAGATTCTCTCACATCCATATATAGAATTCTCCTACAGTGACACTAGAGTTGTCCCACATCCACAACTATTGTGCCACATCCACGCAGATTTACCTCCAGTACAAACACATAGAATAGCTTCCACTTCCACACGTGATTCTCTAACACCCACACAATGATTCCTCAAACCACCCACACATTTAAAAAATTTTTCTTCCACATCGATTTTACCCCAAAACTGATTACTTTCCAACACAGAAAAACAATTCAAAACCAGCTGATTACTCCCCAAAAACATTAAAGAAATTTTCCAAAAACCCCCCCTCCCCCAACAACCCCAACCCCAACCAGGTGGGATT
>NW_020869539.1:641255-644439 GCF_003789085.1 Penaeus vannamei | reverse complement strand
TTTTCTTTCTTCTTTTCTTTTCTAACTATCCCTGTGCGTCTCTCTCTCACTCTCTTACTCTCCCTCCCCTCCTCCCTTCTCTCTCTCTCTGTCTCTCCCCTCTCTCTCTCACTCTCTCTCTTACTCTCCCTCCTTCCTCCCTCCCAATCTCTCTCTCTCTCCGCCCTCCTCTCTGTCTCTCTCTCTCTCTCTCTCTCTCTCTCTCTCTCTCTCTCTTCTCTCTCTCTCTCTCCTCTCTCTCTCTCTCTCTCTCACAGACACACACACACACACACACACAACACACACACACACACACACACACACACACACACACACACACACACACACACACACACACACACACACACACACACACACCCCTCTCTCTATATATCTATAATACCTTCTTTCTCTCGTTTCCTTTTCTCTCCCCTTCCTCCTTTCTCCTCTCCCTCTCACCCTTTTGGCCTGCCAAAGACAGATGCATCAAGTCATACACAAAAACTTAACCTGCCTCTCGCCAGATTGTCCTCGAAGCAGAGAAAGGCATGAACGAGGAAGGAATCATCGCCCTCGACGAGCTGCTCCTCCACGAGGCCCCCTGCAGCGTCGTCGGACCCACGGACGCCCCGGACACGAGAAGTGAGTGTTGTGTCCCTCTCTCGCTCTCGTTCCCTTCGGTGGATTGCTGTTTTCTTTCTTGGATAATATTACGAGGCAATGGATTCTGTTGTAATTGGCTGTCTCTTTTGAGTCTCTCCAGTTATTTAGTTTATCTATTTATCATGTCTGGTATATGGGGTTTCTTATGAGGACGGTGAAATATATTTTTCCTCGTAGAAATCATTTTTTTTACAGCGACTATAGTAACCATTATTAATTGTGTGAATGATGTACATCAATCTCACGTCCCTGTTAGTACAAAACAAAATGGATAATAATGACACTGGAATTAAATCTACTTTTTCCCGTGAATCCTGATTTCAGTATGGTGTACCTTTTAGTAGACCTACATAGAAAACTTATAATTAGATCCTTGTGACTCTTATGAAAATCAATATTTTTCCTTCTTCTTCTTAAGTGATATGTGATTTCGAAGAGGATCTGTGTGGGTTCAAGTTGGAGGACGAACATGGCAAGTGGATATGGACGTACCCAAACAGCCCTGACAACGATTTCCCTCACCCGTCCAGGGATCATACTTATTACACAGGATATGGTAATACATTGCTTGATATGATGGTAATGATGATAATAAAATGATACAGGTTATGACGATGGTGATGATAATAATGATACCAGTAATGATTATAGTATAACAAAATAACGTACACAGTCAAAAATAAAGGCTGTATTACATCTAACACAGGGCACTACCTCGCCGCGCCCTTGGAAGACGACCGCGAGGGCGTGGTGGGGCGCGTGGTGAGTCCCGAATACAGCCAGGAGAGACACGAAAAGCAGTGCCTCGTCTTCTGGTACATCCACAACGGGAACACAGACAGGGACGTGCTCGAAGTCTATGTAAAACACGGACTTACCGTCTTCCCTCGGGCTGCGTGGAGAGAGAATGGTAAGGAGGTGCAATTCTGGGTCTGAAGCCGGTGGAAGAGGGTATGCTTAGGTCTCAAAAGATAAATACGGTGGTATGTGGGAAATTATTAAATGTATGGTTACTCTTCCTCACGGTCGAGAGTACCAAGGAAGATATTTTTTGTGTTTTCGTGTACACTGGATTATGTTTTGAGACGGAATATGTGTTTTTGTCAGTTATCTTATGCCGCAAGTTTTATATTGGTAAGTGATGAATAATTGAAAAAGGTCGACGGTAATTAAAAAAGGCGAATAATGTGTATAAGATTTTGATATCTATTGAATAAGCACTTTAATTCTTATGACTCATGAATGTACAATGAATGGCTTGTGCGGTGAACGATCCATTAATGAAAATGGCCAGATGAACACGAATATGATGCGGAAAATTGAAATAGATAAATAAAAAGTGTCAATGAAAATACACCAAACACTAAGCATCCCGTTCTTGTGTTTCTTAGCGAACCACATGTACACGTGGATGAGGGCCAACATCGCCATCCCTTCCGGCCGGAGCCACTTCAGCGTGATATGGAGAGCCGTGCAGAGGAAGAGGGACAACAAGGGCGTGTTTGCGCTCGACGACGTGGAGATCCTGGAGAAGGAGTGTCCGAACATAGGTGTGTGGAAATTCTCGGTTATGTAATGGTCTCTATCACATAACCTTGGTCTCCATTATGTATGTAAATAGTCATCAAGATTTTTCCTCTGCATTAATGTATTTAACAAAACTTATCATTATGTCTTATTCCCAGGTACCTGCACCTTCCAGTGGGGACGTGTGGATGGCAGAACCTTAACCAGACAGAGAATGTGACAGACGAAACGGACTGGATTCAGAGCTCGGGAGACGACGGTCTTAACGGGATTTCGCCTCCGGATGACCACACCGGAGATACGAAAGGTAAGGTCATGCTTGTTTCTTTTCGTTTCGTAAATTACGAGTGGTGTTTTGGACAGTTGCAGGGCCATGTTTCTATAGTATGCCTATGAGTGTAAATAAAATTCAAATTTAGATATGTATGCATACAAGCAACGAACAAGACAAGCCATCGATCAAAAATACCAGTTATATGTGACAATAAAATCTGCTTTCGCTCTAGGGAAGTTCCTCTACGTGGATGGCAAGAACGGCACAACGGGAACAGCAGTGTTAGAGAGTCAGCTGTTGACGCCAGAACAACACAGTGATTTCTGCTTCTCTTTCTGGTTCTTCATCGATGTGAGTTGAAGTTTCCTGTTGACGGGTCTGTTGCGATGAAGATATTACAGATTATTACAGATATCTGAATTTGCAATGAAAATCATTACCTCACTTACATTCCTTAATTACCCTTAACTTCACCTACAATACTACAGCTTATATCTGAAGTAATTCTCAAAAACAAAGATAACTTTCTCCCCCTATTTTTCACCAGGGAGTGCCAGCAGACGAGATCAGCATCAGCTCTGTGGTATCGATGGCACCGAAAAAGTCCTTTGGTTCTATGACGGTGCTAGCCAGGGGTGGACTAAGGGCGAAGTGAGGGTCAACGCTGCAATATTCATCTTCGACGAACTACCTTACCAGGTGAGGAGGAAGCTGGATGTGATGGGAAGATTGAACGTG
>NW_020869539.1:611255-618755 GCF_003789085.1 Penaeus vannamei | reverse complement strand
AATAACCGTGACTAATGAGGGAGAATACGCACACCCGAAAAATGCCCTCTCCTCTCCAAAAACAATAATAATAATATTGAGAATGAAAGGCTGAAGAACAAACAAATATGCACCCTGCTGACATGGGCCAAACTATCAACCTGAGAGCAGGTGCCACAGGTTCCACACCCTCCCCCTTTCCTGTAGGAAGAAGAGAAGAAGCAGACAAAACAAACAAACAAGCACCTATCTGCAGGTGTTACAGGTGATTCACCCCTTCCAGCTTCCCCACATACCCCCTCACCAAAAGCAATGATAATGGCTATACCTCATGTCTCAACATGTAAGAGGAAGAAGATGAAGAGACAAACAAACAAACATGTACACAGCTGCTGACAGAGGTCAAGGTATTGATCCAATAATAGGTGTTACCTCCCCCCCCCTCCTTCTCAGGTCGAAAGAGGGTCATTTCCGGCGTGAGTTAGGTCACATAGCTATTCATCGTGTTTAAGCTTGTAGCAAAACAAACTGCGCCATGTACTCAATATACCTTTATCATCTTCAAATATACACTAGCACAAACAACTAGACATGCTTAAATCATACTTGGGCCATATGTCCATCCCCCGCGACAACTAAAAACTAACATCTTCCTCATCGCTCATGGCGATGATTACCGAGTTGCCACGAACGTCGCCTCTCCCGGGTGGGGTCGGGCGACATCGATGAGTGCGAGGGTGTATTCCGGTAACGAGTATGAAAGTGCAACCACTTCCATGACGACGGCGCTGCTATCTCGTCCCGAGGTGTAACCAAACAAAGAAAAAGAATGCTATATTAACCAACACTGAGTTTTTAAGATGTTGATATTATACAAATATAAGGCATTTGGCAAAATTCAATTCTCACTCCATTTACGCATGCAAAAAAAAAAAAAAAAAAAAATCACGCAAAAACCATACATGATAACTTTTATCACAAATGCGCAATATAACAAAGGAAGTCCTCAAAAATAAGAGAAATGACATCTTCGTTGGCAATTACTACCTTTGAGACCTCCAATCATCTTTTAACATGTCATAGCAGCCGTTTTTATATTGTATTGTAGCAGCTAGAGCCCTCACCCCTTTCCTCCCCGAGACGCCCGCCGCTGCCGCCGCCGCCGCGGTCGTCGCATGCGTCTTTACTTTCCGCAGTCGTCGTCGCCGCCGCCGCCGCGCCGTTGACGCGGGCGTTTGTACTTCTCGCGCGCAACAACGCCGGCGATGAGTGCGGCGCGTGCGGAAATAAACGTATAGTAATATGCCTTGTTTAAACCGCAGCTAGTATTACAGGGAGAGAGAACAGACAAGTCGAAGGTGGGTGATAACAAACAGTTTATCTGCTGAATGAAAATCCTTTTTCTTAGGCACCCTTGTTTGTTATAAATAATTCGCACTATTACCCACCTCTTTCGCAGAGGTGGGTGATAACAAACCGTTTATCTGCTGAATGAAAGTCCTTTCTGAGGCAAAGTACGTTAAAGCTCTATAGTAATGTTTTTAATTTCTTCTTTATACAACAAGGTTTTATGAAACTATTGACATTGTATGTAAGCAAGATTTGTCATACAGGAATGATTACATATTTTTACATAATAAAATTTGAGAAAATACGATTATGGAATGACTCGGATGAGGTTAATAATGATAAGCCTTTATCTAAATGCTCTTTTGAACAAAGGAGACTTCCGTAACCGATGTCGGAGGTAACATCTCAGAAAAATGCAAGTCATCTCCTCCTATCATCGTGTATCTGTGTGCGGAAAGGAAGATGAATTGCGAGAGAAAGAGAAGTAAAACTTGATGGAATTAGTTGGCAACCTATGCAGATTCGTTTCTGAGAAATGTTTTCAACAATTTTTCGCCTTTCTTTCCGACAAATTATATGGGTTATTAGTATTTTCAAATACTTATCAAGAAATATTACTGTCTTATGGCTTTATAAAATCCTTGCGTTTTCATCACAAGGGACCTCCAAGCTCGATGCTCGTATGATTACACGCATCTCCAAATACATATCAAGTCTTGGAGATACATATTCAGTGACGTGTGAAGTCATGTTATACCTACATTTATGATCAAAATCACTACTTTTTTCTTGACTATCGCGTATAGCCGAGGGGGTGGGCCAGGATAAGATCCACCAACAAGGTATGGCGTTTGATAGGGGAAACAGACTGCGTGAACTAGCGGAACGAACAGGTGTGTAGAAGGATGTGCTACGAGGACCAGCAAAGAGGTGTGTCATTCTGCCTATCTAGAACATGGGGCTTTACCTTGCTCAAATGACTGAAAAGGGTGCAATTTAAAGGCGAAATATTCATTAACCAAGCAATTCTTCACGAATGGAGTCGAGACGAGTACTTCTGTTTGTTTTTTTTTCGCCTAGTATGCTGGTGAGACCAATAGCTCGTGACGAGTCGCGGTATTCTCCGCCGTCTGTGTAAGGTCTTCCATCATCTGTATATTGGACAAAGCATCATCACTGTTTAGGAGGACATCTTTAAAGGAATAAGACATTAGTAGTATTAATGAGCAAATTGACTTTTTGTATTATTATTACAGAAAAGACAAATGTATTCAATTGCACAAAACTTATTTTACTGATAATATACATGTCTTCTGTTAAAGACGACAGCAATGCGAGAACGTTTTAATGGTTTTGCCCTGTATTTTCATGACCTGCAAAAAATATGCTCCACCCATATGTATATATATATTTCAGTCGTTCTTGGATTTGAGTAAAGTCTTTTTTTTTCTTCCTCTGAGTTATGTAAAAGGACGTTTTTCTCTTCCTTATGACATTAAGCGTTTTTTTTTCCCCAAACGAATGTTTTCTACTTGCCATTAATGGAAAAAGTAATGAAGATATTGCTTCGGTTGCCACTTTTTCTTTTTAGGTGTGTAATTTTAACCTTTCCTCTATAATTTACCTCCCTGTCTCTATGTTGCTCGCCGCATACCCCTTTACTGCCATGTAAAAATCAGGAATGTCTAATGCAGACGCATAGAAAGAAAAAGTAAGTGCCTTTGTTTGCAAGTAATATGCTGATTATGGAAAATATATAGTTGCTGATGACTTGGTTTAAAAAAGAAATGGAAATTCGCATGCCAGCTGCTAAGACCTATTGTATTGAGGCTGTCATGTACACTTTCTACTCCTTTGGAGTAAATTTATCCTTGGTTGATAATCCCGGTTTTAGGCGAATTTATCTATGTTCAATAGACGTAAAATTATAAAAGCTCTATGACAAAAGAGTTATTTTATCCTTAAACTGTTTCATATCATATAAAAGTCCTTTGCTTTGATAAAGAACCTGATGCTAAAACGGCAAATAGTATTTGAACGATTACTTGACCTTCTTCTTTTATACATTTTTTCTCTCTTTTATTTTGATGGTGAAAACGGTTTATAGGGGCCTTTAACGGTTTTCGTCGCTACGACAATTAGCGAGTAACTTGATGAAAATGTATGCATTACTTAAAATATGGTGCATAAATGTGCGTAATACATGTAAAATGATAAAAACTATGACAGGAAGGGCAAACGTGTTTTATCATTTTATCCTAAAACGTCTTCATTTAGATACAGAGCCTATGGCTAAAACGTAAAAAAATGTATTACAATTGCTTAAAACCTCTTTTATACATTTTTCTAAAAGATAAATTGTTCTAAGGAACCTTTCAACAGTTTTCATTGTTATGGCAATTAGTGAATTAATTAGTGAACCATTATATCTTAGCCGAGGATGTTTAGACATATCAGTGTTTCGTAATGTGACATGTATGAATATTAAGTTTATCAGAGAATATTGAAGAGGTCGAGCAGTAAGTTTTATTCAATGTCGGTGTAAAAATAGTTGTTTCTCTTTGTACAGGGATTTTTTTGATCAAAGGTAATTATGCATTACTTTTTAAAAATGGTGTCTAGATGAGCGTTTCCCGATAAAGTTAATTACAGTAGGCCGACGGAGAGGTTACTTAGTTCGATCTTTAACCGCATATTTGTGGGCAGGTGAGAAAGACGATTGCGGGAGATCGAGAAGTAAAGTTTGGTTGAATTTATGCCCTCAAGCAAGTTTATGAAATAATTCGCACTTTTACAAATTTTCGCAAGCTTGCTTGTATATATAGAGAACGGGCAGGTTTTGAAATGTCGTATCGGTTGTGTGGCGGGATAATTATCTCGCAAATGTGACACATCGACATGTACAAATATGCGAGAAGGTGGTTGCCACATTTATATTTGCGATTAAATTCAAGTCGATTAAAACTCGATTCAAATTTTCTTATATTGCATTGTCGCCTGTTAAGATGTGCGTTTGTGGAAGGCTGAAAGCCATTATAAAGACATTGCCTGCAACAAGAGTTTTATGATCCTTTTCGCTGAATTGTATAGTTATTGTGAAGAATCATTGGCAATATAAGAACGACTGCTATAACTTGTTAAAAGATGAGTGGAGGTCTCAAAGGTAGTAATCGCCCACGAAGATAAGTCATTTCTGTTATTCTTGTGAGGACTTCCCTTGTTATATTGCGCATTTGTGATAAAAGTTATCATGTATGTTTTTTTGCGAGTGAATTTTTTGCATGCATAAATGGAGTGAGAATTGGATTTTGCCAAATGCCTTATATTTGTATAATATCAACATCTTAAAAACTCAGTGTTGGTTAATATAGCATTCTTTTTCTTGTTTGGTTACACCTCGGGACGAGATAGCAGCGCCGTCGCCATGGGAAGTGGTTGCACTTTCATACTCGTTACCGGAATACACCCTCTCGCACTCATCGATGTCGCCCGACCCCACCCGGGAGAGGCGACGTTCGTGGCAACTCGGTAATCATCGTCATGAGCGATGAGGAAGATGTTAGTTTTTAGTTGACGCGGGGGATGGACATATGGCCCAAGTATGATTTAAGCATGTCTAGTTGTTTGTGCTAGTGTATATTTGAAGATGATAATAAAGGTATATTGAGTACATGGCGATTTTTGTCATCCTTTTCATCGCATTGTATTATTATTATTGGGGTGCATTAGCAATTAAAGCTAAATTTACGTGTTTCAGACACGATGGAAAGCTAAATATAATTATCAGATCAATACCCATGATCATTTACCTCGCACAACCCCTCCCCCTCAAGATCAATATTCTTAACCCTTATCGCATCCGGAGAGCAGCTAAGAGTATTTCTTTGCCCTCTTTTGATGACCTGTGGCCACGCAGTGTTTGGGCGAGGAACAGGGTGAGGTATGGTTATTGATTATTTCACGCTCATTAGCCATGTCTTTGATCACACATCTATGGCAACCCAATGCTGGTGGGTGCATTAGCTCTTTAGTTAGTACTTGCGGAGGGTGGCGAGGGGAGCTAATTTGTCCATCGGTCTATTGTGCAGTTTGTTTTGCTACAAGCTTAAACACGATGAATAGCTATGTGACCTAACTCACGCCGGAAATGACCCTCTTTCGACCTGAGAAGGAGGGGGGGTAGGAGGTAACACCTATTATTGGATCAATACCTTAACCTCTGTCAGCAGCTGTGTACATGTTTGTTTGTTTGTCTATTCATCTTCTTCCTCTTACATGTTGAGACATGAGGTATAGCCATTATCATTGCTTTTGGTGAGGGGGTATGTGGGGAAGCTGGAAGGGGTGAATCACCTGTAACACCTGCAGATTGGTGCTTGTTTGTTTGTTTGTCTGCTTCTTCTCTTCTTCCTACAGGAAAGGGGGAGGGTGTGGAACCTGTGGCACCTGCTCTCAGGTTGATAGTTTGGCCCATGTCAGCAGGGTGCATATTTGTTTGTTCTTCAGCCTTTCATTCTCAATATTATTATTATTGTTTTTGGAGAGGAGAGGGCATTTTTCGGGTGTGCGTATTCTCCCTCATTAGTCACGGTTATTGATTTTCAGTAATCGATTATGATGATTACTTTCGGAAGTCATTAGGCCTGCTTCCTGTCGTGACACGTTAAGGGGTAGCTATAGTGGTGAGCCAATATGTCCAGGGTGTGTTTGGGTGAAGGGGTGTGTGGTGTGGAGATCCTGTGACACCTGGTCTTAGATAGTTTGACCTATGTCAGGTACGTACGTTATGGGGTAAGAGGGCACCATGGGGGTGAATAATTTTGTCCGTGGTGTTTTTGGGTGAGGTGGTGGTGGGGGTTGGTGGAACCTGTGGCACCTGCTCTCAAGATGATAGTTTGACCTGTGTCAACAGGATCCGTGTTTGTTTGTTGTTCTTCTTCATCTTCTTCTTCCTGTGACCTGCAGGAATGGAGGAGGAGGTGGAACCAGTGACACTTGCTCTCAGGTTGATAGTTTGACCTATGTAAGCAGAGTACAAATTTCCTTTTTCTTCTGCCTTTCATTCTCAATATTATTATTATTGTTTTGGAGAGGAGAGGACAGAATTCAGGTGAGCGTATTCTCCCTCATTAGTCACGGTTATATATTTTCAGTAATTGATTACAGTAATTACTTCCGGAAGTCATTAGGGCACTTCCTGTTATGACACGTTAGGTACATAGGGCGGTACTTATGGAGGTGAGGCTATTCTGTCCATAGCGTGTTTGGGGTATGGGGATAATGCATGTTTGTTTGTTTGTCTACTTCTTCCTGTCTTCATCTTCTTCCTTTTCTTCTTATTCTTCTTCCTCTCCTCTTATCATTATTGCTCTAGAGAGGAGGAGTGGGGTACCGAAATGTTGGCAGCTGGGTGCATGTTTGTTTGTTGTACTTCTTCATCTTCTTTCTCTTCTTCTTTCTCTTTCTCGTATTCTCCTTATTATTATTATTGTTTTGGAGAGGAAAGGGAGGGGGGCATCCTTAGGTGTCGTTGTTCTCCATCATTAGTCACGGTTACTGATTTCCCATAATCGATTACGGTAATTACTTCCGGAAGTTATTAGGGCACTTCCTGTTATGACACGTTAGGTACATAGGGGGGGGGGGACCCATGGGGGTGAGGCTGCTGTGTCCAAGGTGTTTTTGGGTGAGGGGTTGGGGTGGTGGAACCTGTGACACCTGCTCTTAGGATGATAGTTTGACCTGCGGCAACAGGATCCATGTTTGTTTGTTGTTCCTCTTCTTCTTCTTCTTCTTCCTCTTTCTCGTATTCTCATTATTATTGTTGTTGTTTTGGAGAGGAAAGGGATGGGGGGCACCCCTTCAGGTGTGCGTGTTCTCCATCATTAGTTACGGCTATTGATTTCCAGTATCGATTACGGTAATTACTTCCGGAAGTCATTAGGGCACTTCCTGTTATGACACGTTAGGTACATAGGGGGGGACCCATGGGGGTGAGGCTGCTGTGTCCAAGGTGTTTTTGGGTGAGGGGTTGGGGTGGTGGAACCTGTGACACCTGCTCTTAGGATGATAGTTTGACCTGCGGCAACAGGATCCATGTTTGTTTGTTGTTCCTCTTCTTCCTCTTCTTCTTCTTCTTCTTCCTCTTCTTCTTCTTCCTCTTTCTCGTAT